>LNAC01000419.1:499322-597751 GCA_002007465.1 Ailurus styani
CGGAGGCGGAGGGGGCGGAGCCGCGCTCGCAGCTGCCACCCGGCCTCCGGGCCCAGGCAGAGGACACCCGCCCGCGGCCGGGCACGCACCGCGCGCACTCACTCTCCAAACAATGCTCCGGGACGCCCGGCGGGGCGGCTGGCGGCTGGGCGACGGGCGGCGAGGCCGGGGGAGCGCGGCCCCGAGGTGAGCCCGCGACGCTTCCTCCAAATCCAGGCTCTTTTTGTCTGGCGAACGCGGCCGCAGAGGGGAGCCCCGCGGGGAGCGCCGCGGTGGCCGAGAGGGCGACCCCCCTGTCGGCGTCCCCGGGGTGACAAGCGGCCGCCGGCGGAGGGTGGGGCGTCCGGACCGCGTGCGCCCGGGTCGGGCTCGAGGTCGGAGGCGCTGAGCCGGGAGCACACGGGAGCTGGAGGGCTCTTTTCGATTCATTCGAGAATCAAGCTTTTTTAAAACAGGGAAACTTTCCTTCGAGTTCGGGGAGGGGAAGCCGACGGTTCAGCTGGTCTGGTTGGGTTTGCTGTTCTGTTTGGGGCAGGAGACTGAAGCGCTTTGCGAGTTGCTAATGGGGAAGACTTCATTTCTGCGCCAGGAGTATTGTCAAAGGAACAGACAGGGAGAGGCTGCCGGGGCTGCTAGGACGGGGATCCCGGGGGGTGAGATGGTTTGGGGCCCCAGCGTGGCCGCCTCTGCTGTCCCGGCTTAGATACCAGCCCCTGAGCCGCAGAGCGAACGAGATGATGCCTTTCTCCCGAGCGCTGGCTGAGCCCTCTGGAAGGCGGACTGTAGGCACGTTCCTAACCTTTGCTCGTGCTGCTTGTGTCCCCAGCCGGACACACACACACACACAAACTGAGAAAATAGAACCTCTCTACCTCTCCGCTTTCAGGTCCTGTGAAAGGGAATGGAGGCAGGGCCGGCTAAATGTGTTTATTTTTCTCAGGTAGCGCTCAGGCGGCGAGGACATGGCTTTGCAGAGCTGGAGAGGAAAGCCCAAAGGTCTGCCGGCCAGGAGTTTTGCAATGAGACCTGGGCAGAGTCAGGTTCCACGGACCTTATTGATCATTGGCCTGAACTATGGTAGCAACCTTTAACCTTTTTGAGAGGGAAGTTTGACAGGAAGCCATGGGGAATTCTGCTACTTTGTGATCAGGGGCTCCTGTGGAATTCAGCTATCCTCCTTACCGGCTTAGGCTGTAGTCTAACCCACGAAAATCACATTCCTACTGTTGAGATTAGATTACATAGCATTGGAGAAGGAAAAAACAAAATTAAAAGTTGGATGAATATCATGACACCTTCTGTGTGTGTGTGTGTGTGTGTGTGTGTTGGGCGGGTGTTGGGGAGGTGTGTTAAGGTTGTCACTTTGTTCTTTCTGCCTGGGCAACCCCTGCCAGTGGAGTATTGAAATCCAGACACCTTCCATATGTACTTTTCTTTTTCAGTGTTACATTAATTTAATTGTTACACACACACACATTTATTTATTTACTTATTAGATGACTATTTTCTGGAATTCCATCACTTCAGGGTAAGGCATTAACAGCCTTTGATGCAAGTGTGAGGGGCGTTTTGAGCCAAAAGATTTAATTTTATGGATCTGGCCACCATTCTTCAGATTCTTTTGAAATGGGATGGGAGCGTGTCTGACAACTTCAGTCTTGCAAACTGTAGCCACAAGTCTCGTCCAGAAGTTTGCAGAGGCAAAGATATTTTATCATGACTTGGATCAGAAAGAATGCCAGGATCTTTTTCTAATCTTACACTGCTGCCTCCCACTGAAATGGGGGAATTTGCATAATTCTGGGGGCTGCCTCCCCTCCAAGGTAAGGAACGTGGGCAGGAAGGTGCCATTCCCAGGCTGTGGAGAGTTGGCACTGGGAGTAACAAGTGCCGTTACTGCTTTGTGAGCGCCACTTGAGTTTTTCACCATCTTTCACTGAAAACAGATAGGAGATAATTCCAAGCATAGAGCTTTCTAGATAGAACTGGAAAAGGATCTTTTCTGGCTTGACGTGATGGTATATTCTGTTTGCTGTGACTGAGAAACCAGTTTTAACAGGATGTGGTGAGTCAATGATGGTGGAAGGCTAGTGCTGCATTCTGTTCTCATATTCAAAGACTTCCCCTAAAAACCTTTGCGACTCTGAGTAGTTGCGTGGAGAGCTGTGCCCATGTCAGAGAATTTCAGAGCTGGGTACGGGAGCCGAGAAAGTGTGTGTAAGCCAGTGAAGGTTCTGAAGGAAGCTTCCCGTACCTTAGTCATCCGGAGCCCAGCCAAAGTCCCAGGGCTGTTGCGGGCTGTCGGGGACAGAGAATGGGGCGCTCTGGCACCAAGCACACCTGACAAGTTTGTGCTCCCGTTGCCTGCCTGGGGGGCAGGCATGAAGGAAATGAAGGGTGGCCACCCAGACTGCCTCTTTGTGAATCTGTGGTAGCCCTGAGGAAGTGGTTGGGCGCCCACCTCCACAGATAGCTCAGCCTTATAAGGAGCCACAGGAATGCGAAAGGCCCCCACAGAACAGGCTTCTAAGTTTTCTTTCCCCAGCCCATCAAGGGGGCTCGGGAGCCTTTGCCTGCAGTAGCGGGGAGCCTCTCTTTCCCCGTGGTCAGGAAGCCAGCTGCTCTCTAGGAGAAGACCAGCTCCCCGCCCTGGGGCCGGGATATGGACACTTGCTCTCTGAATGCCAGTGTGCTTCCTCCACTTCCCCCAGATTTAGCAGCAGAGCCTGAAGCTCTCTGTGGTTCAAGATTGTGGGAGGAAAGAAAAATCCTTGCTCTCCTCCTCCGCTTGTTGAAGCTTAGTGACCTCTTCTGGGGAACTTGGTGAGGCGTGAACCTGCTACTTGGGTGTATTTAGGGGAGGAGAAGAACCTAACCCACAATCATCTTAAAGAGAGGAATGCGTAAGCCCCTACTAGCAGTTGTTGAAAGACAAACACTTGTCTTTCTTTCAGAGTGTTCATTTAGCTTCACGATGCAGTGGCTTCACGGTGATCTTTGGAGGGAAGGGAGGCAAATTTAGCTCCAGTACTTGGTGAATAAGCACTGTCCGTGATTGTGGGACACTGGAAAGAGAGCACTCTTCCCAAAGATGCTGGAATGGGCTCCTGGCTCCTTCCACCCGGTTAGTCCTGTTGATAATTAGCCGGTGGCGTCCGCGTCGGCCCCAAAGCAGGTTCTCACTGGAGGAGAGTGGAGAGCAAACCCCAGGGCAAAGCTCCCTTTTTGATGAGAATCTGATTGCCCAAGGCTTGTAGAGATGATTTTCTCATGAACGTTTTCCTTATGAGGAGGCCAGTGCATTTAAATGAGGAAAGACGAGTGAGGAGCAGCAAACTCTGTGTAATGAATGACATGAAGAAAGTTGAGGGGCTGCCAGCACAGTTGGCCTTGCCTTCTAGAACCACCAAACTCTGTGTCTTTCCGACAAGTCTTAGTTTATGTCATTGCTGTTGTTTCTCCATCTGTAAAATGGGGATAACAGCTACCTGCTGGGCTGTGATTCAGGCTAATTGGTTAATATCTGCAACCCTTTGAGCTCATCTTCAACAGGTGAATTTACTAGGTTCTCTGGGTGCACCCTCTGCTCCCTGTTTGACTGTCAGAAACAACTCTTGGAACAAGCAGACTGCCTTACCCCCAGGGCCATTGTAGGGAAAAATAATTGTGTGATAATTTCTTCCCTCTGTTATATTTTCCCTGGCCACCCTTAGACCAGAGGCCCGTGGTAATCAGGCATTTCTCCTTCTGTCTCCCTCCTGGGCCTGCAGCCCCCGCTCTGTTGACCTCACTGGGCACTGCGTTGAGGTATGGGGAGGAGAGCAGATTCCCAAGATGCCGGATCTCCTAACACACTTCCCTGGAGGAGCAGGCCGGTCCCACACCTCTCCCCTTTCTCATCCATCAAGTGTCCACGTGGCCAGAAGTATGGCTGCCAGCGCTGGGCGCTGGGCCCAGGCCTACCTGCCCACTCACACAGTCCTTGGTGAAAAGTCGTGGCTTGTCCTCTGGAAGCCACCATGTTTGCTATACTACTTTGTAGTTCTTGTCCCAAGTGCTAGACCCCTTCAGCCCTGGGGACTGAAGTGCCCACTGGGCTCTATACTCCCGTCCTAGAGCTGTGTTTGGTTTTTACCGCTTCTGATAAGGCCGAACCACTGGAGAGTGACTAAGAGCCTTATGACAAATAGGTGAGGGCCTCCGAATACATGGAATGCTAATCTTTACCTTTTTTCCCTCCTTCTTTCCTCCTTCCTCCCCCTCCTGCTCCCCTTTGAGATAATCAGACTCTGGCTGGTCATGCAGCTGTCCTCGGGTCGGGCAGCTCTCTGATCGGCCCAGTGCTCTGCTGCTGTTCCAGGAAGCCGCCCTGCGACCCACCTCTGCCCCCGAGAAGAGCACGCCGGGGAGCCGAGCGCAAGATGAACCAGCGCGCCGTGGGCTTAAGATGCACCAGACCGTCCGACTGAAGCCCGAGAGCCCAAAGATGTCTGCGTGCAGTGACTTTGTGGAGCACATCTGGAAGCCCGGGTCCTGCAAAAACTGCTTCTGCCTGAGGAGTGACCACCATCTAGCGCCCGGCCAGCCCCAGCCAAGAGCCGGCCACCTGCCCCCTCCACCTCGCCTGCCCCCCAGGCCCGACACCTGCCGCCTGGAAGATGAGGGCGTGAACAGCTCGCCCTACTCTAAGCCCACCATCGCCGTGAAGCCCACCATGATGAGCGCGGACGCCTCCGATGTGTGGACAGAGGCGAACCTGAGCACTGACGTCTCGCAGGTGAGGCTGACTAACCCCCGTGGTATTTTTACAGGGGCTGCTCTTGTTGTAACGGGATGGCTGGCCGGCAGCCAGGGAGGGCTGTTAGAGCACGACTCCCGCAGGATGGCCTCCCGTCAGCCCGCCCCACGACTGCTCCTTCCTGACTCCTGCTCTCCTTTCCTATCCGTGCTCCCTTCCGTGTGTCCCTTCAGGCTGAGAACCATCAGTCCAGTCCCGCAAGTGGCATCAGAGAGTGTCTAAGATTTTATTTATTTATTTGACACAGAGAGAGATCAGATCACAAGTAGGCAGAAGGGCAGGCAGAGAGAGAGGAGGAAGCAGGCTCCCTGCTGAGCAAAGAGCCTGATGCAGGCCTCCATCCCAGGATCCTGAGATCATGACCTGAGCCGAAGGCAGAGGCTTTAACCCACTGAGCCACCCAGGCGCCCCCAGAGAGTGTCTTATTTATGTGTCTGGAGGCACACGAAAATCAGCTTTTTAAAAAAGAAGATAGTTTTTTCATTGATAGTTTACAGTGTGTACACGAGTAGCAGTGATTGCATAAGGAATGCCCTGCGTCCACAGCCCTTCGCCGTGAGTGTCCGCAGATCAACTCATGACGCTGTCTTGCTTCCTCTCTGCCCCCAGCTCCTCCCTCCCCTCCCTGGGATTTTAAGGCACACCCCAGACATCACATCATTTCCACCCATGTCTTTTAAAAATAAAGTCTTCCTAGAAGAGAACCGCAATGCCATGATCACACTTAACGCGTTAGCGGTAATCCCTTCATATCCAGTTCCCAGCCAGTGTTCATGTTTCCAGTTGTGAAGTTTGGATTTTAGCAGCTTTGACCTGGGACCACTAGAGACAATCATATCCTTAGACATTAGACCATTCTACTCATCCCACACGTCCCCCTTACAGAGGTATAATTATTTAGAGGGCACGTAGAGCCTGCTGCCTCTACACAGGTCCAGGGAGCTGGAGGTCTAGGACATCTAAGAACAGCTGGGGACTTGTTTGACATTTTCACCTATTCTAGTTTTCCTAAACCATCATGCTGAGTGGATTGGGAAGGGTGTTTGAGCCTATGTGAAATCAGAGGTCAGTTTATTTTTTTTTTAAAGATTTTATTTATTTATTTGACACAGAGAGAGAGATTATAAGTAGGCAGAGAGGCAGGCAGAGAGAGAGGAGGAAGCAGGCTCCCTGCTGAGCAGAGAGCCTGATGCGGGCCTCGATCCCAGGACTCTGAGATCATGACCTGAGCCGAAAGCAGAGGCTTTAACCCACTGAGTCACCCAGGCACCCAAGAGGTCAGTTTTATTTTTTATTTATTTATTTTTTTTAAGATTTTATTTATTTATTTCACAGAGGGAGAGAGATCACAAGGAGGCAGAGAGGCAGGCAGAGAGAGAGAGGGGGAAGCAGGCTCCCCGCTGAGCAGGGAGCCCGATGTGGGCCTCGATCCCAGGACCCTGAGATCATGACCTGAGCCGAAAGCAGAGGCTTTAACCCACTGAGCCACCCAGGCGTCCAAGAGGTCAGTTTTAAATTGGAGGAGGCTTACCTGAGGAGAGGCATTTCCTGTGGTTGCACATAGTTCCATGTCCTTCCAGAACTGCTCCAGAACCGGTCTTAAGCTGGTTATACCCATTCACCAGGCTGCTCTCATTACCTTCGGTCTTCGCAGACATGAGCTAGGGACTCCAGAATCATCTTGGAAAAGGAGGCAAACAGCAGCCCAACTTTGAGGCTGCTTCTAAAAGTTTTGGGGTAGGGGGAGACTTTAGAAGGGAAGGACAAGGGAACTGTGACTTCGGTGATGGGAATGACCAATCCACATCTTTTTTTTTTTTTTTAAAGATTTTATGTATTTATTCTAGAGAGAGAGTGTGTGCGCGTGCGCATGAGTTGGGGGGAGGGGCAGAGGAAGAGAAAGAATCTCAAGTAGATTCTATACTTAGTGTGGAACCTGACATGGGGCTTGATCTCATGGTACCGAGATCATGACCTGGGCTGAAATCAAGAGTTGAACGCTTAGCCAACCGAGCCACTCAGGTGTCCCATGACCAACCCACATCTTTGTCTCAGAGCTCAACTAGTCCAGCCCCTGACGCAGGCTCGGACTGAGGTCACTGGGTGTGACTTGAGGGGCAGTAGCTCTTTGGCATGGCCCAGAGAGCAGCGAGCTGGGGACCCTCACTCTCCTGCCCCACCACCCACCCAAGCTGTTTCAAAAAACCCCATGACTTTGGTTTCTTTTGGTTTCTACTGTGACACGATAACAAAAAACTAACAGACATTAAAACAAAAATTCAACCAAAGTCAAAACTCTGTTTTCTAAGCTCTTAGGAGAATGTATCTCATCGGGCCATTTTGAGGGAGAAAGCAGAATGTCCTTTTTTAGAGGGTTTTTTTTTGTTGTTGTTTTGTTTTGTTTTTTTTTCCCCTACCTCACAGACTTAAGCCAAAAGAATTACAGACCCCGGGTGGGAACCGCAGCTCAGTGTCTGGGAAGACCACTGGCTCCAGGGGGGCCCCAGCCATGAAGAGAGTCTGTGGGGAGATCAGAAGGTAGGCGTGCTGCAGAGCTCCCTCGCGGCAGCATGGAAGACTGTTCACAATGTCGTGGCACTTCCCTCTCACTTTTTCTCTCTTCCTTTTTTCTCTGACAAGGTCTAATGTAAGTCTTTTAACCTTGGGGCTGTGTAGGTCATCTGGAGACGAGCCCCCGGCAAGCTCCCCCTCCCGCAGCAGGACGGCGTGCCGATAGTTTACCTGGGCAGCTTCCGCGGCGTCCAGAAGCCCGCCGGGCCCTCTGCCTCCACAGAGGGGCACGCTCGCTGCCCCCCCGCGTATGCCATGGTGGGCCTGCACAGCCTAGAGGCCCGGGGCGAGCGGACCACTGCCTTCCACCCCGTGAGTTTCTCCCCTGAGAAGGTGGGCCGAGAAGAGAAGCCCATGTTTCCCTACCCAGAGCTGACCTCCGCTCAGGAGAGCTTCCGCCAGAAGGTGGCCGCCTTTGCTGGCATGACATCTGGCTGTCACAAGGGCCCTGGGCCCTGCCCCTCTCCCCAGCCCCTGAGGGAGTCCCTGCCCTCGGAGGACGACAGCGATCAGAGGTGCTCACCTTTGGGGGACAGCGAGGGGGGGGAGTATTGCTCCATCCTGGACTGTTGCCCCGGGAGCCTTGCTGCCACAGACACCTCACGGGCTGAGAGTTCTCGGTGCGGACCCAGCACAGGGGACCGCTCCCCGCCACGCTGGGAGCAGGGAGTGTGTTTGGGGCCCCCCGAAGAGGAGAAGCGGGTTCCGAGCTTCCGGAGGGAGTGTGGCGCCCAGGGCCCCGCGGAGAACCCGCCCCGCCTGGCTCCCAAGAAGCTGTCCCTGACCTCAGAGGCTGCCAGTTCTTCAGATGGCCTCTCCTGTGGGAGCCCCAGCAGTGGGGCCAGCAGCCCCTTCACTCCCCATCTGGACAGTGATTACTGCTCCCTCATGAAGGAGCCCATGCCAGGGAAGCCACAGGACTCAGGCTGCCACGTGGTGACCTCTAACAGGTGCCTTGGACTGGTGGGTGAGCCCCAGCCTCCAGCCCACCCCAGGGACGCGGTACAGCCGGAACCCATCTACGCTGAGAGCACCAAGAGGAAGAAGGCGGTTCCAGCACCTTCCAAGCCACAGGCCACAGCAGAACAGGCAGCAGCTGCTCGGGGCCAGGGCCAAGGCCAGGGCCAGGTACGGACAGCTAACACCTGGGCTCAGAAGGCAGCGTCTGGCTGGGGACGGGACAGGGAAGGCCCGGATATGGCTCCCCAAGTGGCAGCCACCATCACAGTCATGGCAACCCATCCAGAAGAGGACCACCGGACAATCTACCTGAGCAGCCCCGACTCCGCCGTGGGGGTACAGTGGCCGCGCAGGCCTGTGAGCCAGGACTCTGAGCCAGGGGAAGAGGAGCCTTCAGCTGGGCAGGGGCTGAGCTCCAGAGAAAGCCACCGTCCTGACGCCAGTGAGACCACGCCCAAGGGGAAGCCTGCCATCCCCCCCAAGCTGTCCAAGAGTAGCCCTGGAGGATCCCCAGTGTCGCCGTCTGCCTCCCCACTGTCGGACCTCAGCGAGGGAGGCTCCACGGGTGGTCCTGGGCCCCAGACTTCCTCCAGGGACCCCACAGACTCTGCTGCCCCTGGCCGGGCCAACGGCGTCGCCGCCTGTGACTCTGTCCGGTGCCACCCGCCCGCTGCCACTGCCGCTGCTGCCGCCGCCGCCTCAACCTTGGACCAGAGGAGGCCCCGGTATCCGCCGGGGGCCTGGAGCCGTCAGTGCCGGATAGAGGAAGAGGAGGAGGTGGAGCAGGAGTTGTTGAGTCAAAGCTGGGGCAGACAGGTGGAAAATGGCTCCGCAGAGCCCTCGAGTTCCTCCACCTGGCACCGTCTCCGCCCCACGGACGGCTCCTCTGGGCAGAGCAGCAAAGTTGGGACTGGGATGAGCAAATCAGCCTCTTTTGCCTTTGAGTTCCCCAAGGACAGAAGTGGGATTGAGGTCTTCTCACCACCGCCGCCGCCTCCAAAGTCGAGGTGAGTATGATGGTCTATGTGTAACTGGGGGACCTTCCAGAAACCTTTGCTTCTGTCCTCGACCAGAAACCCTCAGGCCCAAGCTCTGAGTCCCACGGTCTGGGCACCAGTGTTGGCCCAAAGGCCCTTGTGCCTTTATCTGAGTGTCTGAGTTGTTCATGTTTGTGCTCAGCAAACAAGCCTACAAGCAGGGCCTGCCAGGGATTGGCTTTTCGAAATGACTCTTTCCAAGAAGCACTGCCAAGCTGGTCTTCTCTCCCGGTGCTCAGAGCTGTAGACGCTGGTGCTCTTTCACTCCCTGTCTCTCTGAAGCCTCTCTAGCAGGCTTTACTGGGGGAAACGCTGAGATTCTCCACTTATTTAGACATGCATAAGAAGGCTGGGGAGGCTGTGCGGCAGCATTTGGAGAGGCAAAGAGATGGGGAGGCCCACGGGCGCTGCCAAATGTGTGCTCCAGAAACAGTTAGGCCTTGGAGCCAAGAGCAGAATAGTAGGAGGCTCTGCACACGTGCTTAGTAACTTTCAGATGTGGGTTTTTTACGGGGAGGAAAAAAAAAGGAGTCCATTTGAGCATGCTGCAACTCACAGCTTTTCCACGGCTTCTCTGACGTCTTCTGCCAGTTTAAAGTACCTTTCAAAGGCCCAAGAAAAATAAGTGCCTTTTTAAGATACTGAGTTGCACATGGAATTTAAATTCTGGAAAAAAAAAATTTCCCTCTTATTCCAGCAAAACGGATTCCTAACAGGGAAAGGAGAAACCTTGCTGTGGGTTTTTTGTTGTTGTTTTGTTTTTTTTCAATGACAGCCTTTCCAAACAGACTTTTTCTAGTCGTGTCATTTCCAGTGATTCTGTTTCAGCTCATGTGCATCTGGGCTGCTGCCCGAAGCAGGGAGCTGTCCACAGAGAGATGCAGCTGTGACACTTGACTTTGAACATCAAGGCATCTCAGGCTGTGATGCTCTCTAACATGGGCTTTTTCCGTGACCACTGCTTTGTTCTGGTATTGCATTGGCCACCTGCCATGTGGTGTAGACGTCCTCCAGACCCTCAGGCGGTTGCAGACTCCTTTTGGCTATAGTTTTAACTTCCCGAGTGAATGAGGGAGCCAGCAGCTAAGAATAGCTCCTGTTTATATGGCGCTCACTATGGGCCTGGCGTGGATCTAAGGGAATTAGACCTGTTAACTCATTTGATCCTCAGAACAGCCCCAGGAGGTAGAAATTACCACCCCCAATTTACAGATGACAAGACAGAGATAGAAGGAGCCGAAGTCACCTGCCAAGGTTACACAGCTGTCCCTGGCCAGCTCTGCTCCTAACACATAGGGCACTTCAGCAGGTGTAGGAAGTGAACAAGGCGTGAGAGTAAAACATGGGCATTGGATTTGTCTGCCTCAGGCCTTGGTAGGTTAGTGGGAATCATGGGCTTTGAACTTAACTGGAAAATCAAGTTTATATGCCATCTGTCTTATCTATGGGCCGAGTGATCTTGAGCAATCCACTTACCGGGTGACTGAGCCTCCCTAAAATTGGATGGAATAGCAATGCTTTTATAACACCCTGTTGTTGAAAGACTCAAGTGAGATGAACAGACTCCAGTGGAGAGGTTAGTTAGTATGTAGGCAAGAACCACCTCGAGCTGTTGGTGGTGCAGGGACCCCCGTACCCTATAGGAACCTCCTGGCCCACTCCTAAGCATATTGCCTGAACACCACCTGGTTCCTTGGAGGAGAAACTAAACCTTTCTCATGGAAGAATTAAGGGCTTGGAAAAACCCAGTCACCACAGCAACGTGACTCAGGTAGGGTTTCCATTAGTGTCTGGGTTGAGATGATAGTTTTTTGGGCCCAGTTTGTTATGAGAAAACCATTGGATTATATACAGCTCAAACCAGATGGGAATCTCAGAGGTTCTGGGTTCCAGCTCTTAAAAACAAAAACAAACAAACAAAAAACAAGCAAACCAAAAAAGTTCTTATTTTCAGGACTTTTGGGGAAAAAGATCTAGGAAATAAAATTAACTTAAGGGAACCTAGAAGAGAGCAAAGAGCACCTGGTACTATTTAAAATAAAACAAACTCGTATGTATATTTTCATTTGGGGAAGATGTTTTAAGCATTACTGACATCTCTTGAATCATCACATCTCCCCGTGAGGAGATAAGAGCGTGGGCTCCGGACCATAAGCTGACTTTTAATTCTGGAACTCAGTACTTACTGAATCCCTCTGAGGAAGGTGCCAGAAACCCACAGTCTTCGAACCTAGCAGGTCAAGGTGATGGCAGATTGGACTGTTCATAAGAATAGAGCCCACGGTTGATCCAGGACCAATACCAGTATCACACTGGTAACTACGGCAGGCTGATGTCAATTTTCCAAGATGGAAAATGTTGGAAGGTCTGTGAATGACATTGAAGGTTATCTCAATTTCTTTGCACAGCCCATCTGTTAATGGGTCCTATTTCTAAGAATCAGCCTCACCCGCAAACAAAAATAGCCAACCTCATATGACTCAACACTCTCGAGAAAAGGGTTGTTTCATGTAGGACAGTGTTACTTTTCACTTACATTCACTTAGATCCTTCTGCTTTCTTGGACTATTATGGAAGAACAAAGAATCATTTTCTGGTTTGCCTAATGGTCCTGCTTTAAAAAATTGACTATGGCTCGGAGTTCAAAGAAAAAAGAAAAAAGAAAGATGTTGACAATGATGTGGCTTTCCTGGGTTCTTGTTTTGGATGTTTGGCAATAGCTTCTCTGTCTGTCTGAGATACTGTCCTCTGTAAGCTCCCGTTAGGGTTCTGGAGAAGACTCTTGCTATAATGCCATGTAGGACAGAGGCTCTCAATGCCCATTTCATACCCTTTAGAGGTGTCTAAGCACACCCAGTGTTCCTTCCAGCAGATGAGGCACAGTCTGGGTCCACCAAGGTGGCCACCTACACATTCGGGCTCACCGACTTAGACTGATGGACCTCACCAAGGAAACAAGCATGGACTTCTTAGTTTCAATGTCACATTCAAGACTTAAGGCAGTTTCATGACAGCAGCACCTGGGGAAATAATTAAGATGCAGAAGAATCAAATTTATTTCTGCCCTTTATTTCTTTGTGATGCAAACCTGGTTTTAAAAGACTTATGTCTCTTGAGTGACAGGTCAGTTGAAGGAGAATCCTCTGATTAGCACAGAGAGGAATTTCATAGAGAAACCCCAGATTAGGATGAGAGGCCTGAACTTGGAGGAAGAGTGAGACCACGGCAGGTGAATAAGAACAAAGACAGGTTGATATGGTTTCAGTGGCCAAAGGTCTGGCCCCAGGTGAGACTAATCAAAAGAAAAGAGTTTCCCCAAGAAAGTGAGAGACATTTACTTTTGAAGTTGTCACTCATGCTCATTGTAATTTTAACCCACTACTTAACTACATTCTCCCCCTCCTCTGCGGGGATTCTGAGGAGCAGAGACCAAGTCTATCTTTGGGCTTCTGCTCATTCTTGACTCCCTCCTCTCCCTCCCACGACACTTCTCAGCAGACAGGTGGTGACAGTGTCACAGATGGAGCATTTTTCTATCTCCAGAAGTGGCCACTGAGCCATTGGAATAAAAATCAAAATGACTTCATTGTGTGGTCTCTTGGTAACATGATCTCTCAGCATGAGCCCCAAGGATAGGAGTAGAATGACTGAGATTGGTATTTATCTCCAGACTCCATATCCAATCTGAGTTAAGCTCCAGATGCTTTATTCCTGAGGCATTTTCTGCTACAGTGGATTATGGTAGAATAGCAACAATTTACTAGGAAATCCCATAGTCTTGATGCGTAATGGGCTGTTCTGTGTGGCATTTTGAGAAGCACAGCTTGTATTAGAAATCACTATGTGTGCTTTGAGAATCTTCTCTATGTTTAGCCTTTTTGACAAAGCTGAAATAAGTTGGCTGGAGGTCGAGTCGGTCCAGGGAAGAATGAATACTGGGGATAGTTCAGGGAGAGAGATTGCTCCCGCATATACACACAGAGTTTGGCAAACAGAAAAAAGCACAGCAGTGCACATTTATATTCTGCTCCCTGCCAGGGGCAAATTAATAGTTGGCCTCTTCCCCTGAGTTTATGGATAGAAACTGAAAACACTGGACATCTAAGGATGCTGTCTGGACAAAGGGGGATTAAAATTGATTCCTATATTTCTATTCTGTAACTTAGAAAAATCACTGGGTTGAACAGTAGTCTATATCAAGTGTTTTGGAACTTCTCTCCACTTTGGAGCATACATCCATGGCTAATCTAAGTAGGTATTAGGGATTCTTTCTGTAATTCACCAGGTGTCTACTTACTGCCTGCTTTCCATTATGTTCTGTGTAAGGTGCTAAAACACCAGTGATTGTGTTCTGGCCCTTAAGGCCCCTGAGGGTTGAGTGGGTATAAATTAAATCAGCAGATGTGTCTTATGACCACCAGGGGCTCTCCCCCTGTTGTTTTGGTTCCTTTCGATGAGATTGATTATCATAGCAACTGGATTTTCAGCACATTCTCATTCTGTTGGGTAACGGGAGGTAAGCTTGGTGTCCAGGAGGAGCGAAGAATAGTCCTTCCTTTCAGGGGCCTTTGACCCCTTTCGAGATCAAGGTTAGTACAGGTATATAGATAACCGTTTATTTTTAAAAAGGCAGGATGAGGTGGGGAGGCAGATGTTCCTTGAAGGTCAAGTGCATGCTTAGCCATCTGTAATAACACAGTATCCTGTTTGGTGCCTGGTAGATAATAGATGCTCAAGAAATACTTGTTGAATTGTAGGCAGAGACCACGCTCAGCTTATCTCACTTTCTGAAAAGCACTATGCTTTGCACATCAGGAAATGTTGAGAAAGGAACAAGTAGCCTTATATTGTATCCGAGTATTTTTCCGAAACCCAGGTTTCTGGATTGCCCCAGTGCTCTGTTTAGGCAGTTAACTCTATGTCTTGCACCATGTTAAATTGGATCCCTATTTGTGTCTTCTCAAGAAATTGTAAATTCCTGGAAGGACAGGTACCATGTTCTGTGTGTTTTCCTTTGACTTTCCCATAGGATTCCTCAGCATAGTACCTGGGACATGGTAGGTATTCAATAAAGGATTACTAAATTAGCGGGGGCAAAAGGCTAGAGAGAACTACAGATCTTGGCCTGATTTTTCACTGGATATCCCATTATAATTCTGTGCCTAGTCTTGCTCAATAGAACATTGTCACCTTGAGTGAAAGAAGCCAAAGTTAATAATTATTAATGGTTCAAGGTGGGCAAACACCCTATAGGCACAACGCGTCCTTTCATGGATTAATTTCTCTCCAATGCTTATACATTTCAGTTTTGCAGCTGGGCTCATACTCTGCTCTTTTTTTTTTTTTTTTCCAAGCTGAGCAGGTGTGTGGAGCCGGCCCTCTTTTGCCATAAGAATGTTCCTCCTAGGTAGTCATCACCTAAGGACCTTTCTCCCCACCAGTGAGTCACAGGGAATTCTAGGTGTGGTTTCACTGCTCTTGGAAAGAGATTTTTCATGCTTTCTGAGGTGGGTTAGAAAACACAAGTGTGGGCCATATGCTCGAGCCCCCTTTGTCCATTGAGTGGTCAGAGGGACTTTTTCCTAAAATGGCCAGCCTACTTTTTGGGTCTAGGACTCACCAGTTGGTGAGAAACTATTTGTGGTGCGAGTCATCTGTTACACTGTGTTAGGATCGTGGGTGTGCTTAGGAAAGGATTTCCTTTTATCAGGGTTGATAGGCCAACTGCAGAGAATACTCAGTGGCCCTCTCTGCAGCTGATAACCTTCAGATGGGTCTTCATCCCCCGTACTAGAATTGCTCACTGTGTCTTTAGATTGACTCTTAGGCACATCCCTAAAACTGTCAGTCGTTAAGGGTGTTCATGCTATTTCCATACAAGTTTGTAAAACTCCCCGCTTCCATGAGCTTTTGTCTGATGCCTTGGGTGGCTTACTCTCTGTGCTTCTGTAACAGGCTGACTCACAGAAACAACTGTTCTTCGCTGGGGGGGGGGGAGGGGAACTTCCAGATTGAAGATGGCTTTAAGAAATCCTTCCCTTTTTACTCATCTTACTGCCCGGTACCTATCACTGTCAGATGATCCCCTGACTTCCCGGTAGTTTGGTTTTCGGCCACTTCGTGCTCATTTATGCTTGTGCTATAAAAACTTACTGAAGTCAGAAACCTAGGCAGATAATGGGCAGTGCTACCATGTATGCTCCTGGGTTGTAAGAACGCCCTTCAGAATGGCTCCTGCTCTTCGGGGAGCTCCGTGTAGTAGTCAAAATGAATGAAAAAACACGACGACATTGGAAAAACCCAAGAATGGTTGGCATAACTTGACATATTAGTAAGTAATATGACCTTGAAGATCAGGAAAAAAGGAAAGAAGTCTTTGGAATTTTAGAACTGGTCACAGTGGGGTTGTCATTGAAAATAATGCTTAATAACATGCGTAGCTCAAAAGGAAGATTCTGTGATGGCATCTTCTAAACCATGAGGGCAGTTCGGTTGCATTCTCCACACCAGTTCCCATCAATGGGAGTGGCAGCCTGAGCCCACGTGGAAAACAGGGAGATGCTGTGCCCTCCCTGCAGGAGAGTTCACCATGATCAATCAGTACTGTCCACACGTTATGCCAGCAGAGAGTGTAGATGTGTGTGCCAGGTATTTGTCAGTCTAGGTTTAATAACTATTCCCTACACTGATTCAAGGGTTTTATACCTGGGAGAGGATCTGTGTTCTGTCCAGCCCAGGCCATCTTAAGCAAACTTTGGCAGGCTCCGGTTCTCTCTTTGATTGTAACCTCAAAGTTCAGACTGTAATGCCAAAGGTTCTGTTTTCTCTTAATGAGTGAATATGAATATCCCATGAATTGCAACCTTTTTGGAGATCTGTATTTGCGTAAATAAGAGTTACTGTTAAGTCAGTTATCCATTAAATAATGTATGTTCACTTAGCCTTACCCTCTTCAGTTTGTAGCACTGGTTTTCTGTGCTCCCCAATGGGAGAGTGGGGGAGTAGGGGCAGAAAAGTGTGTCTCATCATTTAGAGGGATAGTTTGAAAATGAAAATTCCATATTATAAATATGAATATTATAAATCTATCATATAAATTTAACATAAATATAATATATATTTTTTCATAATACATAGTACATATAATTTTTCTGCATCTTCTGGACTGGTGATGAGCTAGGTTGTCTGTTTCAGAGATGTTCAACTTGGGGACGGATCCTGTCTCCCAAGGAACAAGTACAAGAAAGCCAGGACAAGAATATTCACTCATCTGTTACATTTACTTTGTGACCTCCCTTCCAATCTCTCAAAATGCCTTCTCTATAATCATGTCCTCTCCAAAACTTGAAACAGAAATTGTCTCTACCAGTGAATCCTAAATCCAGCCCCTTGATCCTACTTCTTGTCCTACTTTCAATGCTTGCCCATGCCTCTTATAAAAGCAGAGAAACATAATGAAAGAGTCTCTTCTTCTTACAATTCAGAGTCTGAAGTTTTCTTGGTCGTAACAGTCCTTTAATCACTAAATATTGAGGACTCAGCGTAGGCAGAGCTAATGTGAGTTATTGAGTAAAATTCAGTATAGGAATACACTATGTCCCTGTGATCTCCATTGCTCCGTGTATGCCTCAGAGAGACACTTGGGTCAATAAGGGAACACATAAGATGAAGCTCAACACAACGTTGTTCCCAGTAGAGGGTAGCTGGCCCAATCCCAGGCCTTCATGTCTAGGAGAACAGAAAAGTAAAACATCATGAGTATGAAATGAAATACTTGATAGCAGTCAGACGTTATGGGCTAGATATATATACAGAAACATGGATGAACCTTAAACTAGCCTTGGGCGAAGTAACTAAGAAACAGAACACGATCTGAAACACGATGTAATTGTATAAATTGAAAACACATAAAGTAACAGCATATCTTTTTAAAAGATGAATCCGAGGCTATATATCCAAGGAAACACAGTGAGAACATGCAAGTGGGAAATTGGGAAAGTGGAGAATTAGTGTAGAGATGGGGATGAAGGGAAAAGCCAAAACAATGCAGATCCCTGTGAAGGCGTATCGTATAATTGAAGAGAAGGTGATCTCACCTCTCTGCCCTTCAAGTAAATAAGAACATAAAGAAAGACTGAATCATGGAGAATGAGAACTTGCAAGAAATAAGGATGGCAACTAAGATTATCAAGAAAAATGATGAATGTTTGAAATTGCTGCTTTGGAGAGTGGGAGGTCAAGTTCAAGGTTTGCCAGGGAGCCCCAAGAGCTAGATGAAGGCAGGAAGCATGTATTAATTGTGGCCCCAGGCTGCATGGTTATACACTTCCCTAGAGAAGCAGTGGGCTGCCTGGTGCAGGAGTGAAGATGGAAAATGTTTGAACTTACCTAGTGCAATATTGTGATTATAATAAGAAATAAACGTTTGGTCTCCATCCCTGTTTCTGGCACAGAGCTCCTAAAACCCATGGAGTTTGCTAGGTGATGAATTTCCTAGGAGTCATAAAGGTGTGTTTTATTATGTTAATGAGGTGACTTTTGAACCCACCTACGGATGGGGGCTGGTTGCCAGGAAATCAGCCCTGTGATTAGAGGGTTGGAACTTTCAGCCCCACCCCTTCAGCATCTGGGGAGGGGTGAGGGGCTGGAGGTTGAATCAGTGTTCCGTTGCCAGTGCTTTAATCAGCTGTGCCTCTGTAATGAAGCATCCATAAAGCACCCCAAAGGATGGCGTTTGGAGAGCTATGAGGTTGGTGAACCCGTGGAGATGTGGGTGGAGTGGTGTGGTGCACCTGCCAAGGTCATGGGAGGTTCCGCGCCCCTTCCCCACACCTTGCCCTTTGCGTCTCTTTGTGTCTTCCATCTGGGTGCTCCTGGGTTATATTCCGTTAGTGAAATGCTTCTGTGAGTTCTGTGAGCTGCTGTAGCAAATGAATCGGACCCAAAGAAGAGGTCATTGGAACCTCTGATCTGCAGCTGGTCGGTCAGAGCACAGGTGATGACGTGGACCTAGGATTGTCATCCGCCACAGTAGGCGGTTTAGTGGGACTGAGCCCTTAACCTGTAGAATCTGATGCTGTGTCTGGGTAGTTAGTGTCAGAATTGAGTTGAATGGTAAGACAGCCAGCTGGTGAGAATTTGTAGCGTAGGGAACCCCCACCCCACTACAACACTAGAACTGGGTGACCAGAACCCTTACCTAGGTTGGGGAGGTTTCAGCCAGGGCTGAGTGAGGTGGGAGACGGGAGGGAGCAGCTAACAGAGGGCTGAAGAGGTGACCCGGGAGTGGGAAAGAAACCTCATCCTTTTTGGGCAACAGACTGAGCCAGAGTGGGGAGTGGAGAAGGTCATCTAGTGGCTTTGTTACAAATAGCCTCACTCTCCCAAGCCAGGAGGATAGGAACAATGTCTAATATAAATACACACAGATTTCTTAAGCCAGTTGTTGGGCTCAGAAATTGGGTCAACAAAGTGGACTTGGAACATTTGCTGAATCAAGAGAAAGAGGGAAAGATAATTCTGAAAGCATCCTTGCCAAAACCAGTAGTCTAGAAACAGAAAGATTCTGGTTGGGCACAGATTGTATTGGTGGATAGGTTCCAAGAGGGATAGGTCAGGAGTAGAAGAGCAGTAATTCCCAAGTTGATGAGTAAGAATTTGCTACTGCTTTGGTTTACTGCTTTGGACCAGAGTCCTCTGTCGGGGGTGGAGAGGTGGTGTGAAGGGGGAAGGAAACCTGGGAGGTTCTTTTTTGCAGAGGAGAGGCAGGCTGATATAATAAAAGAGGTGCTTCTGTTTCTTAATTGGTGTATAATGGAGCTAAGCAACCTGGTCATCTGTGGAGTACCTTAGTCCTGAGCCTGGGGCTACACTATAGTTTAGCGATGTCTTCCATCTTAGATTCACCCTGAGGTCTGGTTGATGGACAGATCAGTTCTTTCTAGTTACTTTAGAATAATGCCTATCTTCAGAGCATCAACCTGATGACCTTTCTTCTTTGATCCCTTTATTTTTTTTAAAGATTTTACTTATTAATTAGAAAGACCTCACATGCTCCTGAGAGTGCATAAGTGGGGGGAGGGGCATGGGAAGAGGGGGAGGGAGAAGCAGACTCCCTGCTGAGCACAGAGCCCAAGGCCTCAGGCTCCATCCCAGGACCCCAAGATCATGACCTGAGCCAAAGTCAGACACCCAGTTGACTGAACCACCCAGGTGCCCGCTTTGCGTCTCTTTCAAGGACCATAATAAAAGTAGTGACAGCAGAGTGAAATCTGTAACCCGTGTGCTCTTTTCTGCTTCTATCCTGGTAACAGAATTACTCAGTTTACTGGAGGCTGCTGAAGTCCTCCCTCTGTCTCTGCCTGTCTCTCCATCTATCTGTCCATCTTTCTGTGCACCTGGTGCTGTTTTTGGCACATGGCAAATACTAACTCATTGCATCTTGCCCGCAACCCCACAAGATAAGTATGACTGTTACCCCGTTAAGAGAAATGCGCTGGACAGGCAGCTGAAGCACAGCAAGCTGAAGGGCCTTTTCTCAGACGCCCAAGCCAGTAAGCAGCAGAGCCAGGATCCACATCAGGCAGCAGAGCCCCCCGGCTTCACGGTCTCAACCACCCCATCAGGAAGCCTTCCTAGATGACTCTGAAGTCCTTCTGGGAAGTTCTGCAAATGCTTGCACGGCTGTCCCTCCCAGAGGTTCCCGTGGGTGCACCCCACTGTGCTGGCCAGGAAGCAGGCCGGCAGTCAGGGTGCCCCTGCAGATGGCAGCTGCCTGGTCAGCCAGTTGGTCCTCCCCTCCTTTTCATCTTCTCTTCCTCTCTGCCCATGTGTGAACACCTGTAAGAGCATCCACCTTGACTTTCCAGGCCAGGACTTGGGGCCTCTTTACCTCTACTGGAGATAAAGGGTGGTGCACTGGTGATGTGGTCTCTCTTACCTGCTCCCTGGCAGCTCCTGGCCTGTCCTCAGCGTCAGCTCAAAGCTCCCCAGGCCAGGTAACCCCAGACCTCTGCCTGCCTTCCTCCGGCATCAGGCAGCCCAGACCTTCTCTAGAAAAATACACAAAAGAGTACTGCCACCTGGGACCATGGATTAAGGAATTTTAATTTTCTGGGACCTGAAAGGTGGTCTTTTAAAAACATTTGTATCTCTCAATGCCAAAGTAGATCTGTATATAGTCAGGGCAAATGCCTTCAGATTTCCATTTGACCAATTCGAACATTTTTATCCTCCCCTAAAACTAACGACCGACCTAAATGTGTGCTTGTGCGCGTCCCTATCTTTAAAAATAAGTATGACTTTATTCCTATTTTTCAGTGGTTTGCACTGAATGCAAACTGCGTTCATCGTCAGGTTGAACTAAAGGGTTTTTCAGCTCTTAGCGCTATGGAAGTCACTAGTGCATTAACTGCAAATGCAAATTAATAGGCCTGCACCATGGGGAACACTGAGGTCACCTGACCGAAAATGAAACTGATTTCCTATCTTTAGACATGCTAATAAATCATGGGGGAAGCATACCCCCAGAGTAGACTGGACTTGTTAGCCCTTTCAGGTGACACTAAGATACTTGGAAAATGACTCCCCTAGCGTTTTCATCAAAGAGAACCAAAGATAAAAACAATAAAAACCTTTCCGCATAGTAATCTGCCTTTCTCATCCCATCTTTTGAAAAAAAAGTTTAACTACAAGATTTGTGGAAATTCAGGATATTTTGGGACTGTTGTATTTTGTAAACATGAGAAAGGTTCAGCCAATGAAGCAGGCTTTATTAAGGGGTGTTTGCTCAGTGTTGCTGCCTTTTGCAAGTTTTGCTGGGCAAGTGTAATTCTTTACCAAAAGGAAACATTTATGCTCCCAGATGCCACCGACTAATTGAAACAGAGGCAGATAAATTTAGTCAAGAAGTATTTAGTAATTACTGCGTGTTCCAATATATTCTGAGTATGACACAGTTCTTCAAACAGTTTATACCTTGGGCGTGGTAATAAGCCTATTTCACATGAAACAATTAGGATAATCTAACCAGGGTTATAACCTAATGCCCAGTGATGTGAATCAGACTCAGCTCTGTGTGCCTTCCAGAGGAGACGGGCCAGTCAGAAAAGACTGCAGTGGTTTGGGAGGGATTTGTAGGTAAGCGATATTGAGCCTGGGTTTTGAGGGTGTAAAAGCTTGAAAGGGAGAGACAGTTGTTTCTTCAGAGCTCAGATGGGGAGGGGACAGTAATGCAGAGTGCTTTCGGGAAAATGAGAGATTAGCCCAGTTGGAGCAAAGGATTTATGAGGAGAAATAGTAGTATATAAACAAGATGGTGAGGATTTTTTTCCCCAAATGAGAAGTCTAGCTGTATGTTTTAAAATATAAACAGTAGGGGGAAATGTTTGAAATTGAGATTGGCAAAGAATATCTGGAGTATGTATTTCAGTCACCACGGAGAACCCAAGATCCAATATGGTGGCCAAAGTTAAGCATACTTAACAAGAGCTCTGTATAGGGCTTATCAGGGTCAGCCATCATTATGAGAAAAGTGTTTTAGAAAGATTTGGAGTCAAGATGCTCAACCCCCAAGGCTGCAAATCTATTCTGAAGGTACAGATTGAACCTTCTATATACTTTTTTAGAGGAGCTTGATAACTATTTATCTCCCGAGTCGTAGGTCTGTTGAAGCAAGGATGGCATCATCTCTATTCATTGTTGTATCCCCAATACCTAACACAGTGCTCACCACAGAGTAGACAGTCACAATTTATTTCTTGAAAGACCTGGGAATCCTCTTCAGGACAGGCAGGACAGAAGACACACTGCAGGTAATAGAAGCATAAGATCAATAAAAAACGAGGTGCTTTTATTCACCAATCAAGCTCAGTGTTTCAGCTTGAATCATTTAATTATCTTGACCTTAGGATGTGGCTACATAGTAGAGAGTGAGTGGGGTGAGGCTGACTGCTTTCAGAGTGTATTTGAATTGCTGCTAACATTGGAGCCCAACAAGACAATTGGAGATTGAAAGCTGCAGGTCAGAGGCAGAGCCGTCCCTGTTTTCCTGTGCTTTTGCAGGAAGTGCATTTTATAGAAAAGTCAGAGAGGAACTGAGGGGAAAGGAGAGCTCTGAGCGGTGAGTTCTCAGCCAACCGACCAGGCACTCCCGGCACCGCCACCGAAGCTGGCCCTCCTCCTCGGGGCTGCTCCATGGGACCCCGTGGTCACTGGCCCAGCCCCTCCCCAGGCTCTGGGGGGCCATGCCGATGAGGATGGCACGACGAGCCGGAGTCTAGGATGGTAAGAGGTTCTCCTTCTTTGATTTAGGCATGACTTATTTGCATCTGAAACTAGCCTTTTTTCACTTCTTCTGGGCAGTTTTAAAAATGGGGGTAGTGTCTTCTACCCCGTGTGTGCTTTTAGAGCTAGCTCAGAGGGCTTCTCCGGGTCATCACCAAACTTAGCAGTGGATTTGACCAACCCGAAGGCTTGGTGTGCCGGTGTACCAGGGTCTGGAGTCCCGAGTCTGAAATCGCATGCTAGCATCTTTTGGGTTTGCATAAGCGTCTTTGTGCTCTGGAGGCAAAAGGTTCTCAACCGAATGCGTGTGAACTAAACACGGTTCAGGGCAGTGAGAAGGAAGCCTGGCCTCCGTCACAGTTTACAAACTGTGCCGTCCGAGGATGATCCTGGCGGCTGTGCGAAGCTTGAGCTGAGGTCCCCGCCGCACGCCGGGGCAGGGCATCCGCTAAGGATTTTGGACATTCTGAAAGCTCAGGGGGTATTTTTAGATGAGGCTTGTTCCTATGAATGAGGAAGTCTGGCAGATGGCTCTTCCGCCTGGATTGGTTTTTTTTTTTTTTCCCCCTAGCTTTCTACCAATACAGTACAGAGAAAACCCTGGCAGGGCTTCTTTCTTGGAGGACAATGGGGGGAAAAGCCATTCTGAAAACACCAGGCGGCAGCTGCAGGGTTCAGTCTCTAAGGACACCGGGCCGCAGGCCATGTATTCCATCCTCCTCTCCTGTGACTCTGGCTCGTCAACGGGAGGCAGGGAAGGAAGTGTGAGTAAGAACAAGTCGTTTATCACGCTGCGTGAGCAGAGACATCTGTGCAGGCCGTGCTCTCCCTGCAGCTGATAAGAATGTTACTCACCACCCAGAGAGGAAAGACCAGAGTATGTGGTTTTGGCCCGTTGAAGCCACTTCCTTAAATGACATGACATCAGATTTTATCTTCTAGATGGCTGGCACCAGTCTTACGAACAGCAGATCAAAGTATCATTGATGAGGGGAAAGTGCCGTTAGGAACAATGGGTCGAGTCTTGGCTGTGCCTCGTTGCATGCACTTGGACGGTCCTCTGGCCTTAGGTCTGACAGAACAATCCGGCAGGGCTCAGAAAAGTCACCTTTGGAATACTGAGCCTTTTCGGGGATCCTTAAGAAATCGATTGCATATGTAGATGGAACACACAAAAGCCACTTGATTGTCAGTGTCTGCTCTGATGGTAAGCTTCCCCTTTCATTCTGAAATCTGAGGTAGCTTTGCTCATTCCCTGCTTAAAATGGCAATTTGCTAAGAGTGCCGATTACATGGGCTTCCAAGAAAGAAGATTTTTGATGCCATTCATGCAAAAGAGTCATCACTCCCAAGATGTCACTGTTATGAGAAAGGGTTACCCCTTTCTTCCTCCATTTACACTAGAGCATTCCAAATGCCTACTGAGCTTTTGTTACCTGATGGGAGTCTGGGCTTCTCGAGCCTTTTTAGTAGAGAAACGGTAATCTTCCCAGAAGCCATGAGAACATGAAAATTGCCCCTGGGCTTAGATCCTGAGATTTACCAAGTCTCCTTTTGGAGGCTCCCCACTTCCCTACACATACACACACATGTGCACTGCTGATGATCTATCCTGCAGCCCCAAGAATAACCTAATTTTGTCTGCATTCATTTGGTGAGTTCAAAACTGTGACTTCTCCCTCGTAGTGACTAGATGCGGAAGAACTAATTTCTGAAGTCTCAGAAGAGTGGTTAGGTCGGAGAAATAACTTTCTCCATCTGTAAGGCTCCTCTGTGGTATTACTAACCTTCACTGAATCTGCGTGTCCCACTGCGGGGCCTGGTGGAAATCCTGCTGGGTCATCCTTTCTGCACCTCGCCTTTCTGAGACTCGGCAGCAGGTCAACAAGAATGGCTGCCCCTAGGTTCATGCAGGCCCTACTGACTTTCTGTCCTCCTGGAAATGTTCATTTTCCATTTGTCAAATATGTCAAGCATACAGGGAAGTTCAAAGAATAATGTAGCTGTCCTGTGTCCTCCAGAGATTTTCCAAGTGTTATTAACCCTTTGCCATTTTAGATTTTGAAAACTAAAATTTTACAGGTTCAGGGGAAGATTACTTTGTATCTAGTTCCTGTTTCCACTTCCCACTGTTACCCAGAGTATTTACTGTCTTGAAGGTGATGAGTATTATTTTCTTTTGACTGCATATATATGATAAACACAAAAATTACAGCGTCATTATGTATTTTTAAAATATATTTAAATGGCATTACACTGTACTTGAGACCTTTTGCAAGTTACCTTTTTTTTTTAATTGAAGTATAGTTGGCATACCATATTATATTAGTTTCGGGTATACCAACATAGTGATTCGACAGTTATGTATATTATGAAATGCTCACCATGACAGGTAGTTACCATCTGTCACCCTACGAAGTTATTATTATACCATTGACTGTATTCCCTATGCTGTACTTTTCATCCCCGTGATTTATTTATTTTATAACTGGACGTTTGTACCTCTTAATCCCCTTCCCCTATTTCAACCATTCCCCCGCTTTCTTCCCCTCTGGCAACAACTAGTTCTTTGTTTTTATGAGTATCTTCTTCTGTTTTTTGTTTGTGTGCTCATTTTGTTTTTTAGAGGCCATATGTATGTGGGCTCATAGGGTATTTTTGTCTTTCTCTGACTAATTTCACTTAGCCCGATGCCCTCTAGATGCAGCCGTGTTGTTACAGATGGCGAGCTTTCTTTTTTATGACAGTAATATTCCATTGTATATACATACCACCTCTTCTTTATCTGTACATCTATCAGTGGACACTTTGGTTGCTTCCATATCTTGGCTGCTGTAAAATCATGCTGCAGTAAACATAGGGGTGCAAAGATCTTTTCAAATTAGTGGGTTTTCTTTTTCTTTTTTTTTTTTTCAGGTAAATACCCAGACATAAAATTGCTGGGTCATATGGTATTTCTATTTTTAATTTTTTGCGGAAGCTTCACACTGCTTTCCATAGTGGCTGTACCAGTTGGCATTCCCACCAACAGTGCACAAGGTTCCCTTTTCTCCACATCCTTGCCAACATTTGTTATTTCTTTCTTTTTGATACTAGCTATTCTGACTGGTGTGAGGTGATTAGCTCATTGTGGCTTTGATTTGCAGCAAGCTACTTTTAACATTCAACATTTAAGAATCATTTCAATATTAGTAGATTAAGTCAAGTTCATTTATTTTTTTATGTCTGTATCATATTCCATTATAGGACTGCACCACAATGTATCCATTATTTTATTGGTGGACACTGGACTGTTTATGATTCTATTTTTGCCATTAGTAGCACCATGAAGAGTTTTGTCCATGTATGAGAGTTTCTTTAGATCTGCACTGAATAGTACAATAGTCAGTAGCTTAAAATGTGGCTACTCTACATTGCGTTGTGCTGTATGTATAAAATACACAGCAGACTTTGAAGACTTAGAATGAAAAAAAATGTAAACTATCTCATTAATGATTTTTATACTCCTAATATGTGCCTATTAAGTTGACAATATTTTTATATATTTTGTTAAATAAAAGATACCATTAAAATAATTTCACCTATAATTTGGCTGCTAAAAAGCTTAAAATTATATGTATGACGTGCACTGCAATTTTGTTGGACAAGGCTGGTCCAGATCAGGGGCCAGAAATTACTATCTACAGTGTGGTTATCTGTGTTTGTAAATAAAGTTTAATTGGAAAACATGCCCATTCATTTACATAGAGTCGATGACTGCTTTCCTGCTCCAACAGCAGAGTTGAGTAGTTGTAACAGAGACCATATGATCCATAAGCCTAAGATATCACCCATCTGACTTTTTAAGGAAATGTTTGTTGACCCCATACTAGAGCAATGATTTTTTAGCCGTTTTTTAACAATGACCCACAATAAGAAATTTATTGACTATCATGATCCAGTAGGCACACACCTGAAACCAAAGTTTCACAAAACAATGTTTCAAAAATCCTTACTAAAATATTTTCATGTTTTCTGGTACCCTAGCAGCATATTTGGTTAAGCTGCTGGTAAACTGCCATGACTCACTAAATTGAGCTGCGCAGTTCACTACTTGTGATTTGAATAACATTGCTCAAGGACATCTTTCCAAGGGTGTGTGTGTGTATGTGTGTGTGTGTGTGTGTGTACTCACACACACACACATTTACATATTTTTTTAGTTTTATCTGTTGTATACATTTCATTCAGTGTTTTTCTAGGTTTACAGAATGGGAAGCTTTGCCAGCTCAGCAGCTCTGGTACCGGAATTTCTCCCTCGGCAATTTTCTGGGCCTGAGGAGCAGGAGACTCCAGAGGCCACTTTGGAGGGGGCTGGGTCGTCGCATTGCCACAGAGCTGGCTTCTCTGCTAGACCCAGGAGCTGTCATTACTCATAGCTGCATATCTAGGCTTTATCAGCAAAAGCCATGATTGATAGATCGGATGAGAATGAAAATATTTTACAAAACCTTCTATGATTTTATTTTGCCAGAGGGTAAAATAACGGTAATCTACTGCCACAGCACTTCCCGAGGATCTGATATTTCCCAGAGCCCTACAGCAACATTAAAATGTAAGGCATAGTATTAGTTGTGACCTTGCCATCGCTGTCACAACTTACACTTGACAGCTGTAAGCTATTTTTCTTTTCTTTTCTTTTTTTTTTTTTTAAGATTTTATTTATTTATTTCACAGAGGGAGAGAGATCACAAGGAGGCAGAGAGGCAGGCAGAGAGAGAGAGGGGGAAGCAGGCTCCCCGCTGAGCAGGGAGCCCGATGCGGGCCTCGATCCCAGGACCCTGAGATCATGACCTGAGCCGAAAGCAGAGGCTTTAACCCACTGAGCCACCCAGGCGCCCTGTAAGCTATTTTTCAATGTGGTTCTAAGAATTGGGGGTGAGAAGATCATGCTGCTAAAGAGTATTTTCATGGGACCTAACAAACTTTCTCTAAACTTTCCTGGTAATCAGCACAGGATCCCCAAGACTGCAAAGACCAGTGCAGGACCTGGCAATGTTGAACACAAAGAACAATCAATCAATTCCTGACTGTAAGGTCATGTGCATTAAATAAGGCAGTTCTGATGCCAGATCAATACTGTGTTGTATATTTCCTACAGCAGATATTGAGATATAGATCTGCTCTAGTGGGAACAGGACTGTCATCAGGAAATACCAGGTTAGACAAATCTGGGTTACCACCAACGGGGAGAGAGCTGGATTGATTGTGGTCTGCCTCACTTGGTGGCAAAAATGTCAGGTCAGAGTGAATATTCATGCAGTCCTTGGAAAAAGGGAAGGAGAAATCAATAAGCTAACTGCTCTACCTGATAATGGCTGTGTTTTCTCCAAGGCAAGTTATTTTTCTCTTGAACTTGGTATTCCAGTCCCTGATATGTTGATAATAGTGTCTTAGACATGCAACAGAAGATTTCATAGAAAGCCTAAGGGCAGATTCTGTACTTTAGGAAGAAGGGTTATGTTAACATGTTTCTGAGCATTGTACTAGAAGTCTGGTTAAATTGATACAAAGTTTTCCTTAATTCCAAGGAATAACCTAGACCCTTTGAAGCTCTGTTAAGGGAGTACCAGGCAAAAAAAAAAAAAAAAAAAAAAAAAAACCCCCCCTTTTTAGTCCTAATTTGCAATTCATTTGCCCTGTGATCTTGCAGAAGCTACCCAATCTCTGTATATCTCTCTATACATTGACTCGTATGATAATGTTTGTGTTTTTCCTCATAGAGATGTTATACGGTCTGTGATAGGTGGCATAAATATTTTGGCCAACAGGGTTAGAATGCGAAGGCGGTTCCTCCCAAATCATGATTTTGGCATTTGTCTGAATTTCATAGACTCACTCCTTCTAACACTTGAGAAATCTCCTACCATTCATGTGCATAAGGTTTCAAAAGAGTGCCCGTTTTCTCTTCCCAGAATCATTTTTTCCCCAAACTTGCTGGTACTTCAGGCTTCAGGAGCATAGTAGGTTTATGACCCATCACCTGGCTTTTGAACAAAACCCAAATTAATCGCTTTTATTGTCTGTTCTTACATTTTCCAGGCACCTTTTAAAAATGAACAAGAGCAGCTCTGATTTGGAAAAAGTGAGCCAGGGCTCTGCAGAGAGCCTCAGTCCTCCCTGCAGGGGTGTCCACGTCAGCTTCACCACAGGTTCCACGGACAGCCTGGCCTCGGACTCCAGGACCTGCAGTGATGGAGGTAACAGACTTGACCTTGACAGGGAGGCCTAGATTCTCCCAAGTCTGGAAGGCCAGCCCTGGGCTCATTGCCAGGATTTAGAATGGCTGAGCTAGACCTACCGTCTTGGTCCTGCTTTGCCTATGAGGTAGACTCTACCAAGGGGCAGTTGGCATTAATTCCCTGTTGGATCATGATGAGGTACCTCATCCTGTGCTTCCCTTTCCACTGACACACAGTGCATCCACTGATTCTTGGGGTGATGAGCCATCTATGTATGGGTCTGTCCTCCATTTCTGTCCTCGGGATTGATTCTCGGGGGATTGGGTACTGCCAACCACAAGTTTTTACCCTCCATGTTTCTCTCTCTCCCTCTCTGCCATCTTGTTCCCTCCTTCATGTGCATGAGGGCACACCCATGTGCACACGTGCACACACTCACTTGGACACAGCAGGTGCTTACATAAATGTCGAATTAAAGCATGGAGACTTCATGAGACTACCAGCCATCTCACTCCCTGGAGAAAACTCTAGGGCTTATTATGTGGGTATGTCCTGATTGGGCACATTCCTGAGAAGGAACTCTTGTGTTTCTGTAGTTTTGTTGGGTAGTATTAAACCTCTCACCATTTCAACATTCTGTGTGTGTGTGTGTGTGTGTGTGTGTGTGTGTGTGTGTGTCTTCTGCGTTTCTCTTAAACTCACTTTAGCGTGTTAGTTTTTGACATGTGCTAACATGACGACCTTTCTCACTCCAGTGGAAATATTTCTTCCCAGTAGGCAATTTTGGAGTCAAGACTTCCATCATAAAATCGCAGTCACTAACATATTTCTGTTGGAAAAATGAGTACTGTGAAGTCTACAGCATATGTTGTGTCAGCCTGTGGTGTGTTCTTATGGGAAACTTCTGATAGCTCAGACTTCAAAACAGGAAGTCTCTTAGTCTTGATTGGGGTAGGATGTAGCAAAAGAGGACTTTCTTTCTCTGCAGATTTTCCTGGACTTCCATCTTTTCCCTTTTCCCGTCCAGTTGTGCAAAAATTCTGTGAGGTGAATTATTCCACAGAGAGCTGGGCTGGGTGCATAGACCCTTGGATCCTGTGCACTGACGTGCTCTCTCAGGGGTTGTGACCAGTTCTGAGGGAGCAGTGTACAGTGGAGCCCCACTGGCTACCAGCCAGCTCATGTTGATGAGAACTCCACCTAACTGTCTGGGCACTTGGCTAGTCAGAACCAGCAAATCATGTTTGCTCTCAGGACTCTTCAGGTCTACCTAGGAAGACAAGACTAAGACACATGACACATGGGTGGCTGGTCTAAGCTAGGAGATGGGCATTCCCAGAGCATGGATGTTTATCAAGACTTCCAGAAGAGAGGAATTGATCAGGGCTGAGGAAGGGTTCAGGGAAGGGATGTGGAGAAGATGGCACTTCCGCTCACATCTCAAGTGTGGTTAGAATTGAGGAGGTAGAGGGAGGTAAGGGCTCTGCAGGTTACGGAAACAACAAAGGAGGAGCCAAGGCACAGGGTTAGCAGGGCACTCTGGGAAAATGATACGACCACCTGACACACTTCAGTGGAAGCAGGCAGTGGGGAAAATGTGACCAGAAGTTGGTGGGAGGGTAGAGGCTGGAGTTTACAAAGGTCTCAAAGCCGATGTGTGGAAGTGGGAAATAATGGAGCCACTGGGGATTTAGGAGTACAATGGTGACACCTAACTCAGACATTTTCTAACTAAAATGAATATATTTTCATGGTTCTGCCTTTATCATGAGCCAGTTACTCAATGGGATTGCACTTCAAAGTTTGGATTCCTAGATCAACAAAAAGTGTATATCTTGTTACTAGACTTTGGGTCCTTAGAGTGAACCATTTCTAGCTGTTGCTCCTGCTTATGGCTCTGTTCCTTGAACCATGCTTTCTTTCTCCACCTTTCCTTTGTCATATCTATTAAACATTAGTCTGGAGACTATCTAGAACCACACTGATCATGAAGTATGAGGAACCCTTTAGTCTGCTTCTCATCATTAATCAAGGTGGCTTGCTTTTGATCTATTCCTAAACAGTTATCTTTCAATCCCATGAATTCTTACTCGCTTTTACCTCATACAAATAATATTGAAGTATTTATCCATCATGCCTTTTGTGACTATTTGTATCTAGTACTGAAGCTGAGAGAGTGGATCTGAATAAGAGAGGTCGAATTAGCTCAAGCTAAAGTTCTGGAGACCAGAATGTAGGGTCTACTTCTCTAATATTAAATCAAAAGATATATTTAGACTATTCGTTTTGTCAGTGAGAATTCACTAATGAAAAGAGATGCATTTCACAGACTTTTTGTTATCTGCAGTAAAGGTAGACCTGAGTGATTTGAGGACAAAGTCATTCCAGAGTGCATCATAATAGCAGTTTGTGTAAATTTCTTGAAAGCTTGTCAGGTTACTGGTTGAAGTTAGTTTTCTATTTGAGTTTTGTGGCCAAAAAAAAAAAAGTTTTAAATTTTATTTTTGAAAAAAGGGATGCCTGGGTGGCACAGTCAGTTCAGTGTCTAACTCTCAGTTTCAGCTCAGGTCCTGCCCTCAGGGTCATGAGATGGAGCCCCGCGTTGGCCTCTGTGCTCAGCAGGAAGTCTGCTGGAGGTTCTTTCTCTCCCTCTGCCCTTCCCCCACTGCTCACACACATGCTCTCTCTCAAATAAATAAATCTTTTATAAAAATGTCATAACAAAAACAAACACAATTGAAATCTATAACTTTGTTGTATTTTGAAAACCAGTGTGTCTAAATTTTAGGTTTACAAAGTATCATCTTTATATCAGAATTAACTTCACTTCTTTAGGCTTGTGCCCCATGTCATACCCCTCGAGCACATCTGCTATCCCATCTGTCCATGCGGGCAATTCAGCTGAAGAGTGAGTCATCTTGGTGGAAGGAAAAAAATCCACGTATGCAGTTGTTTGGTTGATGCTTGGTTTGGGAGGGACAGACTGGTTGTGTGAGGACAGATCTGTGAATGCCAAGAGGTGGTCAATAGGGAAGAGTGGAGGCACAGAGGTCGGCCAAAGTGATCACCACAAACGGTCATCAGGAAACTCTCATGCTGTAAATGGTTCCTTTTAAATAGGGGAACCTCATGTCACGTGAAGATCATTTTCCTCTTCGATTTAGGATGACGTTAAAATTTGGTGCCACACTTTAACACACATCACCGACGCCAGGTCCCCACAGTCTGGGAGATTAGAAAGTGCTCTGTCAAACCGAAGTTGTTGGCACCAGCCATCGGTAAGAGGTCTGGCCACATAGTGAATATGGGTATGAGTTCCCATGAAGCACGGTGTTTGTATTTTTATAGCTAGCAGACCAGAGATATAGCCAGATTAAGGACATAGCTTGATAATAGTCAGCTTCTTTTCCTTCTTTTCCTAATGCTTGAGGGACTTTTTTTTTTTTTTTTGAGATTTTATTCATTTATTTAAGAGAGAGAGCACACAGGAGCAAGGTGGGAGGTGCAGAGGGAGGGGAAGAAGCTCAGCAGGGAGCCCAAGTCATGGCTCCATTCCAGGACCCCAGGATCATGACCTGAGCTGGAAGGCAGCCATTTAACCCACTGAGCCACCCAGGCACTCTCCCCCCAAGAGGATTTTTTAAATATATACATTAGTTCAGTGGTTGACTTGATAGATACTTGTCGAATCCAGACCTCATGTTGGGTACAGTTTTAGATGTTGAACATACAACAGTGAGATAAAAGGCCCAGTTCCTTCTCTCCCATTCCAGTCAGGAGAGAGGGACAAGGAGAAAGATAAAGGGCTAAAGTAAAGTAGCCAGGATGTCAGATGGCAGTAAATGCTATGGGGAAAAATCAAGCCAGGAAGTGGGCGGGGAGGGGTGGGCGGATCTGTCAAGAGGACAGTCAGTCCACACAGAGCAGACATCAGTTGGGAGTGACAGCCTGACCTTCACTGAGCATTTGCTCCTCTACTCTGGCTGTTACCTGAGAGTCTGTACGAAGAAAAGGCAGCCCTAAAAAAGGCCTCTAGAACTCCCTAGCTGAAAATAGTGTGTTCCATCAAACAGGCTGTCAGAGCACTTGATCCTAAATTGGCGGGTTTGGTCTAATAGATGCCATTTGGTGTTTTGTTCTAACACGGTGAGGCCCGCCCCATCCCCCACCCCTGGGGAGACACACTGAGTTATGGGTTCTGTTCTGAGAGATTGATTAGTGAAGGATGAAGCTATCCCAATGGAAAAGATAGTCATTTTTAAGAATGTCTGTGGCCTGAGCCCTTACAATACCACCAAAGTGAAGCTTTACCTTAGCTTAAACTATTCCCTTTAAACTGAATTTTAAAATATATATTATCACTTCAGTAAAGTCCATACATGTTACTGATAAAAATTCACATGATGGGGAAGGATATGAAATGAAAAGTCAAAGTCATCACATCTAAACAAGCCGTGACACATTTTGAGCATATTTTTCTATATCTTCTCTGAAATTTTTATCGATATTTTTAAAACATTTTTTAAAAAGATTTTGTTTATTTATTTCTCAGAGAGAGCACAAGCAGCGGGGTGGCAGCCAGAGGCAGAGGGAGGAGCAGGCTGCCGGCTGAGAGGAGAGCCCAATGTGGGCCTCCATCCCAGGACCTCGGGATCATGAGCTGAGTCGAAGGCAGACGCTTAACGACTGAGCCACATAGGCTCCCCTTTTATCCGTATTTAAAATGTCATAAACCTCAATTTGACACATTTTTATACTTACTATATCTTGAAGTCTTTCAAATCAGAACCTCTGATTTGAATCTCATTTGAATCAGAATCTTATTTTTATTAATGCTATATATTTTGCCACTGTGCAAAGTGGTTAAACCCCTCTCTTAAACAATGCATGGTTAGGTGATCTTCATTACCAGCCTCCAGTAAGATCCTGTGACACACTTTACAGATAGAACATATCTGTAAGATAAATTCTTAGGAGAAGTGGAATTGATATGTCAAAACATATGCATTTTAAATAGACGTTCCCAAATTATCCTGTAAAATGTCAATTTATGCTTCCATCAACAGCATGGGAAAGTGCTTTGAAGTAATTGTTAATTTTACTGTTAATTTGGGAGAAGACCCCTAAATGATACTGTGTTCTCACGGGAGATGGGGAGTGCAGGATTCCAGGGCCACACTGAGGCAGTGGGCATGGAATGTTTGCCATGAGCCAGTTTCCAGACTGAGACCGGGCTTCTCCTCTTTTGCATGTAAATTGCATTCACATCTTGATTATTGTTTCTTGGGATGATTAAGTATTCCAGAGAGACTCCTCACAAATGCCACATTTCCCTGCCAGTTGTAAAATGTTAATAACATGCTTCCATTTTCAGACCACGTTTACCTTCTTGAGAAAGCAAGGATTCTTTTTGAAAGGATACTTGACTGGTTTTGTTGTTGTTTTTAACATTTAGAGTTGAGCCTTTCAGATTGTGTGACCAAAGAGTTTGCATAATTTTTCCTTGGAGGAAAAAGCTACATGTGAGGCTAGACCATCCCCTCTGCCAGCCACTTCACATCTCACGGGGTGGGAAGAGAGAGTTTGGGAGAAGCCATCAAGAGTGCCATTTCTGTGTGTCGTTGGCAAGGGGCCCGCATAAATGGCTTTCTCTGAATGAGGCCACAGGTCATAGGAGAGGTTTGATCCATCTGCTTTGTTCCCTGTGCCTTGCGTTTAGTAGGTGCTCAGGAAACAGTAACCGAATGAATGGGTAAATCCCTATAACCATTTCCAGCTGTACAGTCTATATCCTCATTTTTAAAAAATGATCCATGGAACACTCCAAGTTTTTCAAACAAAAGAAAATTCCGTTTGCTTTACCTTACCTGCAGTTGGAGAGTAGCCAGACCCAAAAGCTAAAAATTTGGAGCTTGGGTACTCCTGGCCCTGACTCTGCCCTTGGCCTCCACATTTGTCCCGGGCAGCTGCTGTCAGAAGGCAGAGCTGTGCACCGAGGGAGCCAGACAGGCTCATTTGCACAGCTCAAAACTGGACTGACCACTTCCTCCTTAAACCCGCCTCTCATTTGGGCTAAAGAGAACAACGAAGGTACCTATTAAAACCCAGCAAAAAGAAAGGACTGTAATAAAAGATAATATCCCAGTACTACGTTTGAACTTCTGGCCTGCCTTTCTGCCTTGGCTTTAAGCTGTTTATCCCAACCACTGAAATCCTGATTTCTTCTCTTCTTTCTAAATGTAATGGCACCAAACTTGTATACCTTCCCCTTGGTTTTTTTAAGATCCTACCTGGTGCCCCGTGTGTGATATGTAGCTTTCCCACCAGAAACACTTTCTCTTCCCTGAAATGCACACCCCACTGAGATCCAGACGTGTTCTACTCTGTAGTTGGCTACTGGCTTTACATACAGAATTGGAAATGGGAAGAAAAACTTAGGAACTGGGGGTTTGGAGCTCTCTGGCCCAATTAGTATGAAAAGTCATTTCAAAACCTACCGATGATGTAACTATGATGAAGGCAAACTTGCCAGAAAAGTATTTTCCATTCTCACCTTTTTTTTTTTAACAGTCTTCACTGTAAGCCAGAATTTGGAAACGGGTGATCTAACACCGGCATAAAACCGGGATGTATTTGAATTCTTCTCATTGCTGTTGAAGCTGAGTCCCGAGAATATGGGCTGTTGGCCAAAGTTTTTTCAGGACTTTTTTTTTTTTTAGTCACATTTTCCTGAACCAGTGGTTTTCCTGTGACTTCTGCAGCTATTTTAGGTATCAAGGCGTATCTGTCCCCTCTTCTTTCTGGCTCTCCTAAATGCAGAGTGTGGCAGCTGTTGCAAATACAGTTGACCCTGGCAAAACATAGGGGTCAAGCAGCAACCCTCAGCACAGTCAACAATCCACATATAATTTTTGACTCCCCAGAAACGTTAACTACTAATAGCCTCCTGTTGACCAGAAGCCTGATAACATAAAGAGTCAACTTACATATATTTTGTATGTTGTAGGTAGACTTCATTCTTCCAGTAAGGAAGCTAGAGAAAGGAAAATCATAAGGAAGAGAAAATACATTTACTGTACTGTATTTATTAAAAGAAAAAAACATGTATAAGTGGACCCGTTCATTCTGACCCCATGTTGCTCAAGGGTCAGCTGTTGTAAGAATGTAGCTGCTATGTCTCCTATGGCCACGTTCATGAGGAGGGTCCCCCATGAGAGAGTGAAGAAACTGGTGGAATCAGAGTAGGTCTTCAGGGGTACCCTCTGGTCCCATAGCAAATCGGGACTGCTCGTTTCATGGCGGAGGACTCACAGTTTCGTTGAGAAGGGCTACACGTTGACACCTCTTTCAGAGCAGCCCTGGGGATATCACCAGCCAAACTGTTCTGTGGTCCTGGGGGCCCAGAGCTCTCAGCGTGAAGGATGGGCTTCTCACCAGCTGTGGTTCCAAATCTGGAGGAGAACTTTAAGAAACTAAGGAAATTAAAGAAATTAAGAAGAGGAAGAAAGAAAGAGAGAGGAAGGGAGGGAGGGAGGGAGGGAATGAGAGAAAGAAGGAGGGAAAGAGGAAGGAAGGAAGGAAAAGAAAAAGGAAGAAAGGAAGGAAGGAAGGAAGAAAGACAAGAGAAAAGAAAAGAAACCCGAAGAAGGATGCTTCAGGCTGGAAGGCAGTTGTGCCTGTTACAGAATTAGGCAATTTTTTTTTTTACCTCAAAATCACCATATGTGCACATAATCCCCAGTTATGTGGGTAAGGCACACATTTCGGGTGAGCCTCACTTCCCTGGGTGAGGTTTGGGTAACGGCAGCCCTGCCCTGCCAGGGACATGTGTGGTCAGGGGGCACTCGGAGGCAGTGCCATCCTCTGATTAGTACACGCTTTGTTGGGTGACAGACTCATAGCATCTAAGAAACAAAGAAAAATGAACCGTTCTCCACCTAATACTGGGTCCTCCTTCCAGATTTACCTATAGATCTGGTCAAAGCCGCTGACTAGCACAGTTCCCACAGGAGAGCAAGGGAACACCTAAGGGTAAGGGAGAAAATCACTTCCTTCCAACTGCCTCAACACACAAGTTATTTTTGGTGTGAAAGCAGAACCTCTTGATTCTCTTTGGTAATCTAGGGAATAAGAAGTGTTACAGATTTTTTTTTTTTTTTTTAAAGATTCCTACTATCCTTACAGATTGAAAAGTTGACCCCAAGGGCAGCTGAGGGAGCTAGAGGTAGAGAAACCGTGGAAGGAGAGAGCCCTCTGTCTAGAGGTATTTTATTTCCGGTGCAGCTTTGAGACAAAATACATGTTGGGAGGGGTTGAAAACAGAAGAAGTGGCCAAAATTATAGACTATTCCCTGCTGGAAGGGACTTCCACTGTGACACCATCCGCTCAGTTTTTAAATGAGGGAACTCAGCCGGGTGAGGGCAACGGCGAGCTGTCTGCCCTCAGACCACAGTCGAGGCAGAAAAGGCAGTGATTGGGGGCGTCACGGAGAGCTGTCCAGGGAGGGCAAGGCAGGCAAACCACTAAGGATGGGAAAATAGCACAAGGCGTAAAGCGGCAGGTAGCCCAGAAACTGATTTGTCAGCCACACCCCGGCCAGCGGGACTGGGGACCAGAAGTTGTCCTCTCCATAGGCAGGCCGTCCCTGTCCCTGGAGACACTGATTAAAGCATTGACCAGAGACTCTGATCATACTCCCCTGCCTCCCCACGACCCCCCCACCCCCCTTCTGTGTGTTGATAACAAACGGAGAATCCTACACTTAGACCCATTCTGCCATCCAGAATGCAGAAAGGCCAGAAGATGGACCTGTTTCCTCCTGGCTGCCCTCCTGCTCATCACCTGGGAACCTGGTGGCTGAGGCTTAGCGTCCTTTGAGGGCCCTATATATGAGGGGTCTTGCTCCTCCGTTTTTCAGCCCAGGAGCTAGTGAGGGATCCTTCCACTGATCTCTCAGCCTCTGCTAGAGGGAGGAAGTGAGTGGACCGGCCTGGCCTTCCCCTGGCCCCTCTGCTGGCTGCACCCTTGCGAGGAGAAAAGTTCCTTGCTGGAGAGTGTGGGGTAGGGGACCCACAGACCCCAGGGATCCAGAACCTGCAGAGATCAGCTGCGCTCAGGGTCTCCCATCATCTGGCTGCCTGGTTCTCGCTTGCCCCGCTTCTGACTCTGAGGGGAGAATACACGGGTTTTATTGGCCTGACCGTGTGCCACTGCTGCTTGGTTTCTCATTAGCCTGGCCTCCTGCAAGGGAAGAGATTACTCACGCAGCCTTGCTGGCCGGCGCCCCGCCTGTCATTAGCAACGCAGGGTGAGGTGGGAAGGAAAACTGGCTGCGATCTTGATAAGCCACTGGGCAACAGGAGTGCTTCTCTAGTGCAGACGTGGGAGCATGAGAAGCATTGTGCTTTCTCCTGGGTCTGGGAGGAGAGAGAGCAGAGCCCTGGAAGGTGCTGGTGTGGGGCCTGATGGCCTCACTGTGCCGCGCGGTCTTGTCTCCGCACGAGCCTGTCGGTCTCGGCTCCTGTGTTCATCAGGCTGCCCACGTCCGCCTTGCCCTGCGGTGAGCTTTCCATCTGGGGTCGTCCTGGACAGGAGGCCCCCGCTGTCGGCTCCCTGACTGCTCTCTCTGCGAAGCCGCGGCACCCACGTCCGTGCCCGTGCTGCCCCGGGCCAGGGGAGCCCTGATAAGGAGCGCATGCCCCTTGCTCCCAAGAGGGACCCTCCTCCCTACAGAGTGTCCCAAGTAAGGAGACCCTGTGTTGATCAGAGGGACCTGGTGCCCGTGCTTGTTCCTTGGGGGCCCCTTCTGTCCCCACTTTGGTTGGAGAAAGCAGAGAGGTACTCAGTGTGGGCAGAGAAAGTTGTTGATGGTGCGGGAGCAGCCCTAGAACGATCGTGTGCGTCAGCACAGAACTCATAGTTTGATTCTCTGGGGGCCTTTCCCTGGGGCCCATGTGTTCATTGTAGCGCCTGCGTTCAGGTCATCCTGCTGAGGTGGGGAGAGGTGCAGAGGGACACTGTGTGCCCTGCCCTTATGATGACACGGCTTGGGGAACTCCGGGAGGGATGCATGTCCCTGTTTCTCTGCCCTTGAATGTAAGACCCATATTGCTCTCACATTTTAACCTTCGGGATACTGGGAGGCACTTTATGACCTATGACTACAGTGAGTGCTTCTGTTATTGCCCTCAAAGCTGCCATCAAAAGAGTGGGGACACCCTCCAGTCAGTTCTGAGAGTGAAGGAAATGAGGACTATTTCAGTTTGCCCCTTTCTGTGCCCAGTGACCATGCCTTTTGTCCTGCCTGTTTTTACCTGACCTCTTGTTTCATTGGGAAAACTCCATGTTCTATGCAGATATGAAGAATGAAGTCTAATCTTTGTCCTGTGCAGGCTGGCCCTCCAGCTCCCTGTCTGTGATACTTCCAAACATCCCCATGCTCTGTGGGTGGGGGAGGGGGCTGAGGTCCTGATGGAGTCTCCGCCACCCTGCCCATCAGGGTCAGCATCCCTGTGCCCCACTCTGCCAACTGGGGGTCTAGGAAAGATTTGCTTTCCCTTGAGATCTGTTTCTTCATTTCTAAAGTCATGTACCTCCGCCTTTTAAGATATTTCTGGGTCCACCCTGCCCCTCAAGGCACCAGGGTGTTTGTCAAAATTCACCGAAGTACATACCAAAAAGAGGGAATTCTGCTGTAGGTAAATTGTACCCTCTGTTAACCTGACTTTTAAAAAATCCATTCAAAGCACACATTCAGGTTTGCTGTTGTTATTGGCATTGCTTGCAAAACATTGGAAACAACCTAAGTGTCCATCACAAGGGGATCAGTTAACTAAATTATGGTACTTGAATAGGGTGATATATTATGGGATCACTGTTAAAAAGAATTAGGATAGATCTGTACGTCTGATGTGAAATATCTTCTTCGTGTAAATGTGTGCTGTGCATTGGTTTGGGTTGTTTGGCAAATCCCCAGAAGGATCCCTGGAAATTGCCAGCAGTGGTTTTCTCCAATTAGGGGGACTGGGTGCTAAGGGACAGGGGAGGAGGAAGACTTCATTGGCCCCATATACCTTTCTTGCATTGTGAATTTTGTTCATTGTACATCTGTTATCTCTAAGAAATAGATACAAATAAAATAAATTGCTTTGACTGCAGGGCCCTGGACCTGAGTGTCACTGGCCTCTAGCCTGATCGTTGCTGTTTCTCTGTTTCAGGCCCTTCGTCTGAGCCAGCGCACTCACCCACCAGCAGTGGGAAGAAGCTCTTTGCTCCTGTTCCCTTCCCTTTGGGCTCCACTGAGGATGTGTCTCCCAGCGGCCCCCTGCAGCCCCCACCTCTCCCCCAGAAGAAGTTAGTGAGTCGGGCAGCCTCTTCCCCCGACGGCTTCTTCTGGACCCAAGGCTCCCCCAAGCCAAGAACGGCAAGTCCCAAGCTGAACTTCAGCCACTCAGAAACCAACGTCTGCACCCATGAAGATCCCCACTTCAGCTACTCCTCGAGCCCTGGGAGCCGCCATCATCCTATCTTTTCCTCTTCTGAGCCTCTGGAGAAAACGTTCAAAGGCAATGGCCACTGGGTGCCGGCATCAGGGCTGGCAGGTAGCAAGAGCAGCGGCGGGAGCCCCAGCCTCCGGTGCAGAGGGGTCCCCTCGGCCTCGTCCTCCCAGCTGAGCGTGTCCAGCCAGGTGTCCGCCAGCAGCACCCAGCTCCAGTTCCACAGCCTGCTGAGCAGCATCAGCAGCAAGGAGGGCACCTATGCCAAGCTCGGGGGGCTCTATGCCCAGTCCCTGATCCGCCTCGCGGCCAAGTGTGAGGACCTCTTCATGGGCGGCCAGAAAAAGGAGCTGCACTTCAACGAGAACAACTGGTCGCTCTTCAAACTGACCTGTAACAAGCCCTGTTGTGACTCAGGGGATGCCATCTATTACTGCGCCACCTGCTCCGAGGACCCCGGCAACACCTATGCTGTGAAAGTAGGTACCACCCCACCCCCCATCCTTCCATTCTGCACTGCAGCCAGCTGACCCCGGCTGTGACAGGGCTGCAGCTCAAGTGAGTCCTCTCACTGTCTGGGCTGTAGGCACAGGCTTGAAGCCAGAGTTCTTGCTAACACTTAAGTGCTCACAGATTTCTCACTCAGCTGGCCTGGGACAAGGTGTGAGGAGATTAATAGTGTGAATGTGACATTCCTCCTCTGCGTTTGGGAGTGAACCTGTATGGTCTAGTTGGATTAGGGAACCAAGATGTCTTTTTAAGGCAGCAGAGAGTTCATTGCATTCATTTATTCATCAGATTTTTATGGAGTGCCATTTGCATGCCAGGTATTTTGTAAAGATCTGAGTAGACAGAGGTGAACATAAGGTTCCTATGGAGCTTACAATCTAGGAAGGGAGATAGCCACTGAAGTTACTGTTCTGTATGTGTTAGAGCTGGAGAGAACTACGCCTGAGCATCATCTTGAGCAAGAAGAGTAATCGTATCGATTGAGCGTTCACTCAGCAACAAGCCTTGCAGGTATATTCACTCCATGACCGCACAGCATCACAGCACAGAGAGGTTTTACAGATGGGGAATGGAAGGCGCAAAATGATTAGGTAATCTGCCCCCAGCTAGCTGGCAGCTGAGATGACTGCGAACAATGCTTTGTTTCATCTGCAACACCTCTGCTACCATCCTGTCAGTTAAGAAAAAGGAAGTTCTGAGACGTTAAGTGACTAGCCCAAGGTAACCCAGCTCTTGAATCTTTGCCACTGGATCAGGGCTATTGCTACCACCCCCCACTGCTCCCTCAGGAGGCGGTGTCAGCAAGCTGGCCAAGCCGTCTGCACCCATCTGGCCACTCTGGTCTCCAACACACACTCTGGTTCTTCCATGCGGCCCCTTCTCTCATCTTCTTTGGCATCCCTTGAATACCTATGGTTCTGTAGCTCTTCTATAAATGCAAGCTTTTCTGGGGAGCGAGGAGGGAAATGCTGAGCTCTTTTCTGCTAGCACCTGTCCCCAGATATTCTTTTATTTCCAGTTAGAAAAAATGCAAATAGTGAACTAACATGAAATGATCTGGGGAGGAAGGGTAGCTTCCTGCTTACCAGTGGATTTTTTTTTAAATATTATAATTATTGGCCAAGGAAAATGGCAGTGACTTTTACTTTGAGCTTTTTCTCTGAAGAGCTTGGTGACACCCCATAAAAGATAGATGGGTAACCCCTGATTTGTATGTTCAGGGGGCTATATATAATTATTGCTGCCTTCCTAGGAACAGAGTGGTGGGGGCTGTATGGCTACAAGGGGGATCCAGCTGATGGTTCAGAAATCAAGGCCCGCAAAGATGAGGCAGGTGTGGCCAAGATGGCAGGCACTAGAGAGAGGCAAATGCCAGCGTCCTGTGGGAGAGTCTGTGTGTTTCTTGAATCTCATCGTCTCTTTCTATCTAAACCTAATAGCTACGTTCTTGATAAGTCATCCTGCCCTGCCACTTCCCAACCCCAGTTAAAAGCAAAAAGAAACAATTCCAGTGTTTCCCTTCCTGTCAGGATGGTGCTGTATCCAGTCAAGGGGAAGTGAGTGGACATACCAATGAGCCGAACAGGAGAAGCCTGGTTATCATGTGGGCCCAGAACCCAGCCCATGACAGGGCCGTACATGGGAGCTTCTGGAAGGCTGAGGCCGGGGAGGGGGGCTTTTCACTCTTGCTAGCCCCAGGGAACCTGAGGAGGTGAACTGTGAGCCATCTCTTGGGGCTCAAAGGGCATCAGCCACTGTCAACAGGCTTCTGAGGCTGGACCTGGACTCTTTCAGTGCCTCCCATTTTGAGGAGGAAAGAACCTGGTGGAAGAGGCTTACTCCCTCTTGCCACTGGCTAGAATGTGACATAACCCTGCTGCAAGAACCCAGGGGCTGCCTTGCACAACCTCTGCCACCAAAGCAGAACCTCAGGGCAAAGGGGTCTGGTTTTTCTATTTCTTTTCTTTATAAGTTCATTTTCATTTTTTAAAAGATTTTATTTATTTCTTAGAGAGTGAGAGCACAAGCAGGGGGAGCAGCAGGCAGAGGGAGAAGGAGAAGCAGGCTCCCCGCCGAGCAGGGAGCCCAATGTGGGACTTGATCCCAGGACCCTGTGTTCATGACCCAAGCTGAAGGCAGACGCTTCACCAACTGAGCCACCAGGCTCCCCATGGTTTTTATATTTCTAAGTGCTTGTGTGCGCTCAGATATCTAGGTCCTCCTATAATAATGCAGAGTTAGCCACGTTCTCTGAAGAACAGTGCAGAACATCCAGCTTTCCTGGAGGAGGTGAAAAACAAGGGTTCCTCCTCATTTCATTAGAAGTGTAACCACAAGGAGAGGAGAAGATAGGCCCTGGCCCTCTAAGGAAGACAGTCCCCGGGTGTCCTCTCTGACTTTGCCAGAGACTTGGCAGCTCAAGGACTATTTCGATCACGTACAGAAAGGATATTCAGAGAAGAGCTTCAAATATTCAGAGTCTGGGGAACAGCGGCATCAATTTGCAAGCGTGCTGGGCCCAGTAATTGTGGGGTGGGGGCTTTTGGAACATCCTTTCCCACGTGCAGCTGTTCCACTTCACTCGCGCCACAGTCTAGACAGAACACAGTCATCTGGACTCCGTGGGATAGAGCGGTCCCCCCTCCCGTGCCAGTGCCACCGCCCCGTTGCAGAGCTCACTTCATCTGTGCCTGGGAACCAGGAGCCTCGCTGGCGAGTCCCCATTAACAAAAGCAGGCTTGCACCTGCTCCCACGAAACGCCGGGCCCCCCGTTTATGGGCTCAGTGCCCTGCAGCAGCCGGAAGATTAAAGCCAGCTCTCGGAGTCCTGCTCCGGGAATATGTGCTAGGGGAAAAAGAAAAAAAAAATCATCAGCTGTGTGCGAGTTTTTGGAGCTGCTTTATTCCTCAGTCAGCTCCAACTCCGGTTCAGTAATTAGGGACCTGTGTTAAGCCAGCTGGGCCTTCTTTATTTAACAAACGTGACGTCGCCCAGGTTTTTAACCGCAAATGAGACTGTGGCTCTGAAGTTTAAAGTGAGACTTGGCTCAGCAGAATGTTTGAAATTGGAGCTGAACCAAAGGTTTGTGTGGTCTTGCAGCAAAACCCAAGCACAAACTCCCTGAAAATGCGATGGAGGGGGTTGAGGGTGGAGAGGAGCCTCCCTGCCCTGCGCCCCTTCTTCTACCCACCCCCACCATGCATCCCTGTAAAAACCATCTCAGGGGGGTGCCCACCCAGGACCCCCACCTTTGCACTGTGCTGATTCTTAGATGCAGAGTAGTGAGGAAGCTGGGTCCTAGCAGAGGACTAGCTCCCTGATTTTGAAATCCATCCAGCCCATTGCCATTTACTCTGCTCCTTCATTTACATGTCTGTGCAAACTGTCAGTGGTGTTTGCTGGGCCCCCGGCCTTTGATACCCTTGAGAAAAGGGCTCCTTGGAAACACTTCCCTGGCCATGGCCAGCTGCTCCCTCCAGGTTTGGCCTTAACCCCCCAGCCAGCTCTGGGTTCCAGCCAGACCTGCAGAGCAATCATCACGGCAACCTTTTCCAGTGAGTGCTCCCCGTGGGCCAGGCACTGTGCTAGGAGCCACACCTTCCTGGGTCACAGACCGCTCATGGTGGCCCCCTGGGGAGAAGGGACCTATCACGGCCAGACTGCAGAGGAGAAACCAGACTGAGACACATCGGGTTGATCACCATTATTGGTGGATTCCATATTTTTGAATCCACTCCCTAAAACTTACTTGTAATCCCAAACCCATTTCTGTGGGCGCTGCATGCACAGACTAGGGGGAGCTTTGAGTCACCCAGTGGACGAATTCCCGGCCCAGGTACGACAAGGCAAGGCCCCGGCTTCCTGTCTCAGTGCTCCTCTGTAAACAAGTGTCCTTGTTGGGGCCTCTTGATGCCTCGTTCTTCCCATGTTTGTGCTTTGTGTTGATGATTTCACTGTTGAAAGTGACCAAGCTAGGCGCACAGTCCTGTCTCGTGTTCCTGGGTGCCAGAAGGCTGCGACGGCTCCCTGGGAGCATTAGGTAACCTTCGGTCGGGCCTGAGATACAGTGCTGTCAGAACTTTACCTTCTGTTTCCCTTCCAAGCAGTGGGTTCGTGTTTGCTCGTATCGTGTTTGTGGCTACTTAAATCACTGTCAGTCTTTGCAGAGTTCAGAGTTAAGCCAAGGTCTTGTTCACTCCCAAGCCCCGATTTTTGGCCCCCAGAACACATCTCACTTGTACAGTCTTGGGCAAATAATTTAACCCCTCAGAGCCTCTGTTTCCTCTTCTGAAGCAGCGTCAGCCTCCTCTTTCCTCATCTAGTTGTCTGAGATGTAACAAGACACTGTGTGAAAAATGCTTGGCAGGCACAGGGCCTCACACGTGCCACGGTGAGGCTGGTATGTGTGGTGGCCGAGAAGGTCTCACGGGAGGAGAGTGACCTCGACCTCAGCAGTGCTTTGCCCACATAGCCCTGGATGGCACGCCAGACAGGTCCATACACCGTGATTGGGATCAAGATGCAAGACCACTTTTCAAGGACTGCACATTCCCTTTCATTTTTTTTTTTGAAGATTTTTAAAAGTGTATTTATTTGAGAGGAAGAGAGAGAATGAGCAGTGGGGAGGGGCTGAGGGAGAGGGACACGGGTCTCGATCCCAGGACCCCGGCATCATGACCTGAGCCAAAGGCAGACGCTCAACCAACTGAGCCACCCAGGCACCCTTCCCTTCCTTTAATAGTGCTTCAGAAGACTTCCCTTTAAAAACCAAATAGAGTTGGGTGGCCTAGAGTGAAGAGTCTGCAACAGTGCCCCTCAGATACGTGTTCCGGAATCATTTCCGTTAGTGTAACAGGGAGCACTGTCTGGGAGAAAACGTGCTGCCATTTGATTTCCGTCCTACTTCTGTAAGAAAGAGATGACTAAATGAATATGTTCCCTCCCTTCTTCCCGCCCCCCCAATTGTCATTCTTAAAAGTTTCCTCAGAGGCGGGACTCTCTTACGCTGAGAAGGTTTGTATAGCTGCGATCTGAATAAGTCTCTGGGAAAATACGCTCGCAGCACAACTCCTAGAAACGTCCCCCGTCAGCAGGCGGCGCTTCACAAACACGTCTGTACTCTCTCACGTGCGCCAACGCAGCGGCCCGAAGGGTTATTCTGGCTTGTCTGCAGGATGATAAGTTATAGGTAGAGGCGAGGGGCCTCTCGGCACGACTGCACACCGATCCTCACCTTGCCGTAAACTGTGGCCAAAGGCTGCATCGCTCCTGAGAACTTGTCAGGGCCACACTGTGGGCAGACGGATGTCTTCCTACTGAGGAACCCCACTCCTGCTAGGCTGTGTAGTAATTTCATGTTTAACTTTTTTTTCCCAAAAAAAGATTTATTTATTGATTGATTGATTTTAGAGAATAAGCTAGCGGGGGAAGAGGTGGGGGGGAGGGTGGGCAGAGGGGGGAGAGAAAGAATTACAAGCAGACTCCCTGCTGAGCATGGAGCCCAACTTGGGGCTTCATCCCAGGACCCTGAGATCATGTCCTGAGCTGAGATCAAGAGTCAGCTGCTTAACTGATTGAGCCACCCAGGTGCCCCTGTGTTTAACTTTTGAAGAAATTGCCAAACTGTGTTTCAAAGTGATGGCACCATTTTCCACTCCACCAGCAATGCATGAGGGCTCCCATTTCTGTATATCCTTACAGATACTTGTTATTATCTGTCATTCTTACTATAGACGTTCTGGAGGGCTTCAACTAGAAGCTCACTGTGGTTTTGATTTGCATCTCCCTAATGACTACTGGTATTGATCAGGTGCCTGTGGCCATTTACATATGGCTTTGGTAAGTTGCCTATTAATATCTTTTGCTCCCTTTTGATTGGGTAGCTTATCGCCTAATTATTGAGTCGTAAGCATTTTTTGTTCAGTTTTACCAAAGAAATAATTTATCAGCTATATATTTTGTAAGTATTTTCTCCAGCCTATGACTTATCTTTTCCTTTTCTTAATGGTATCTCTAGAAGCACAAAAGAAGAATTTTGATCATTATCTACTTTTTTTCTTTTGTGGCCCACGCTTTTGGTGTGGTATCTGACAGCTCTTTGCCCAGCCCAGAGTCTCAAAGAGCCCTGTGTTTTCTTTGAAAATGCACATTCTGGGCTCATACACCTAAGTCATCGTGATACATTTTGAGGTAATTTGCGTGTACAGAGTAAGGATTTCAGTTCACATTTTTGCAAATGGATCCCCACATGTCCCAGTGCCATTCGTTGAACAGGATGATGGAGTCCACTCTTGACCTGACTTTGCCTTTTCCCCGCAGATCTGCAAAACCCCTGAACCCAAGACAGCCTCTTACTGCAGCCCTTCTGTGCCCATGCATTTCAACATCCAGCAGGACTGTGGCCACTTTGTTGCCTCTGTGCCCTCCAGCATGCTCACCTCTCCGGATGCACCCAAGGACCCTCTGCCTGCACTGCCCTCACACCCCCCTGCCCAGGAGCAGGACTGCGTGGTGGTCATCACCCCAGAGGTGCCCCACCAGACCGCCTCTGACTTTGTGCGGGACTCAGCCACCAGCCATCAGTCGGAACCCGAGGCTTATGAGCGTCGCGTGTGCTTCCTGCTTCTGCAGCTCTGCAACGGGCTGGAGCATCTGAAGGAGCACGGCATCATCCACCGGGACCTGTGCCTGGAGAACCTGCTGCTGGTGCATTGCTCCCCGCAGGCCTCCCCTGGCCCCGCCGCAGCCACCCCCACACCCCCTGTCTCTGCGGCCACCTCCAGTGCCCCCGCCCCTGCCGCATCCCCTTCGCCTGCTGCCGCCCCCTCTCCTTGCCCGGCTGCCGCTCCCCCCACCGGCGGCCCTCCCAGCCTCTCAGCCGCCCCCGCCTGCCAGGAAGGGCCCAGTGAGAAGTACCTGCCCCGGCTCATCATCAGCAACTTCCTGAAGGCCAAGCAGAAGCCAGGCGGCAGCGCCAACCTGCAGCAGAAAAAGAGCCAGGCCCGGCTGGCCCCCGAGATCGTGTCTGCCTCCCAGTACCGCAAGTTCGATGAGTTCCAGACGGGCATCCTCATTTACGAGCTGCTGCACCAGCCCAACCCCTTCGAGGTGCGCGCGCAGCTGCGGGAACAGGATTACCGGCAGGAGGACCTGCCCCCGCTGCCGGCCCTGTCGCTCTACTCGCCAGGCCTGCAGCAGCTCGCCCACCTGCTGCTGGAGGCCGACCCCATCAAGCGCATCCGCATCGGCGAGGCCAAGCGGGTGCTGCAGTGCCTGCTGTGGGGGCCGCGGCGGGAGCTGGTGGAGCCGCCCGGCACGTCGGAGGAGGTGCTCTGCGGCACGCTGCACAACTGGATCGATATGAAGCGTGCGCTGATGATGATGAAGTTTGCCGAGAGGGCGGTGGACCGCAGGCGCGGGGTGGAGCTGGAGGACTGGCTGTGCTGCCAGTACCTGGCGTCCGCGGAGCCGGGGGCCCTCTTACAGTCCCTGAAGCTCCTGCAGCTGCTGTGAGCGCAGCCCCCGGGGCCGCCCTTGGCCTGCCGGCTTCCCTGCCTGACCCCAGACCTGCCGCCCCCGCGCCCGACCTTGCCGTGGACACACCTGCCTCCCCCCCTGGAAATGGTACAAACGACCGTCAGACTTGGATGTAATATATATATAAAAAATTTCTAAATACGAAAGACTGTGGCTGTCATTCATTGCCCACTGTGGCCTCCCCTTGTCCCCAGGTCTCCCCAGTTTCCTCCTGCAATTATGCCTGCTTCTGGCTCAGCACCAGGGCCTGAGGACAGATCTGCCAACAGAGCGGAGCATGTCCTCTGGCTTGGCTGCCTCATCATGGGATCGCTTCACCCTCTGATCAAATGGCTATTTTAAAAAAATAATAAACAACAAAAAACATTCTTTAAAAAATGGGGGGTCGAGTCATTAGCAAAGCTCTTTTTTTGCCCAGTGCCCTGGTGCGTCAGTATCTCGGTGGGTTACATTGCATCTAAGCCTCCGGCCAGTGGCTTCAAGACCACTTGAGGTATCCCTGCGTCACACTTCTGAGATACAGTGGCAGACCACTTGGCCCCAGGGCATTTGCACACCACTTAACCTTCCCTGCTCCCCTCCCACCCAGCAATCTCTTAGAAAGAAGCCCGATTCAACTGTAAGTCCAGGCGAGGTTCAGAACTCAACCCCACTGCTCCAGATCCATTTCCGGTGTGGTAAAGTTGGTTGCCGTTCCTACCAGAGTCCTGGCTGAAGTGGAATCCACCCCAGATGGTTCAAATGAAGAAACTCTAACAGGGTCACCTAGGTGTGGGCAGGGTTAAGAGCAAAAGGGAAAAGATGATGAGGCAGAAGCAGGGGCTGAGGTAGGAGAACTAGCTGTTCACCCTCCCTTTCCCACCTGTCACCCCCAGGCCAAGCCCAAGGGGGGCTCTGGGGATGGAGTCCGCCAGAATGGCCTCCAAGGGGAAGGGACTGGGGAAGGACGGACTGGAGGAGGCGGGGCAGGCAGCATGCCTCTGGCCTCAACTATGATACAGAACAGCGGTACGGAATAAAACAGAGGTGCTCCCACTCCCAGACCAGTAGTCTCCCTGCTCTCTTAAGCTCCTTCCAGTTTCCATTTGTAAAACTCCTGTATTCAGCAGGCTTACGGGCCCCTACTACCTACCGTGGTCAGTATTTGTCACTATGCTTTTAAAGCACATGGAGAGAATGAGGAAGCACTGGATCTTTTCTGCACAAACTAGACACACAAAATGTTACTAATTACTCATTTGAAGGCAGACAGCCCCAAGACCCTGGGATTTCTACCTAAAGATTACCTAAAGGGTAATCTTCCACCTTGCGAGATAATTAATTTCTTAAAACCTTGTTAATAACTGTGGACAATTGTAAAACAAATGCAAAGATCTTAATGGATGTCCTAGAAATCCAGGAATGTGGTTAGCAACCAGGACAGGGAAATCTCACAGGTCCCCTTCTGCATATTAATTTCACTCCTTTCCGACTACAGGTAAATACGCCCCCATTTCCCTGCGACAGCTGTGAAGACAGCGCCTGTGCGGCACACTTGCCTTGTCAATTGTCGCTTGAGCATTGAGGAAAGAACTGAATAAGCCAGCTTCTAAATCTATTTGGACAAGAGAAAAGAGCCTTCGAACATGGAAATCATCAATCTTCATTCTTCATAGGAAATCAACATCCTTCATGTTTCGGAGGTGATATTTTGTCAGTGGTTTATTCCTGGGAATTTTCCAGGCACACCCTCTGCCCTCGATCTGTCTTTGCTTTGTCTTTTCTCACTTCAAGGAAATAAACAATGGGGAGGGAAGAAACAAACATTCTGCCAAGGGAATGCAGTGCCACTTGGAAACGCATGTCTCGGGAGACACATTTTAAATCTCTGAATGAATGACACCTTTTGTATATGCCACCCACTAAAGGAAAAAATATTGACACTGAAGGAAAGGTTTTAAAACCAAAGTGAATCCAAAAGTAAAAGTGAGAAGTAATTACCGCAATAAAGTCCAATTGAGAAGAACGATAACAAAGATCAAACTTATTTCTGAGCTGTCAACCAACCTAGAAAAAGCAGAAAACAGCTGCTTGCAGAATTCTTTGTAGAATTTTAGGGGACAGTTCAGTTCGTCCTGAGGAACAGGCCTTTTCCCAGTGTGTGGTTCTGAAGGGAATTTATCAAGGATTTCCTTATTTAAAGACATTGGATAGTGTCCCCAGTAGCAGGGTTTGTTTTTCGTTTTGTTTTGTTTTAAGACATTTTTCTAGATAGGGCAGTTTCTTATATTCGCTATCGGTGAAATCCGAGTGGGTAGCATTCAAGCCTGTTTCCATCGGGGTGATTATACCGGGTACTTGCCACCCATTCATCTCCATGGGTTGTTGGCCTTTTCCAAAAATGGTAAATCAGGTGACTACATATTTTTCAGCTGGGCAAATAACTTTAGCCACTCTAAATTCAGGGACTCAATATAATTGGGTTTTGGGGTTCCTTTTGCCTCAAAATACACCTGCAATGCACAGCTTTATCTCCCAGAAAGCTGAAGCACTAAGTAGAAGAAGTCCAGAAACAATATTTTGTTCCACAGGGCTGAGGCTCAGAAACAAGCAGGGACTTTGGTATGAGGCCAGGCTCCTAACCCTTGGCTGTTCAATGCTCCTGGCATCTACAGACTCATCGCCTCCTTTTTGCTTGGCTCGAGACCCAACTACTGGTATTTAAATCTCCAGATTCTTTTTTCTTCTCTCCAGCTCTGAGTCAGGTCACCCCCATATCCTTTTTACATTTGTAATCTTGGTTGTTAATGGGGCCTTTCCCCTTTTCATGCCAAGATGAGGAATCTTTTTTCTTCTCCTCAGTTCTTTCCTGTAGGCGTTATGAAGCCGTGCATCTAAACTGTTCTATCCTTGCCAGAAGCAAGATATGCACTTCAGAGGATTATTTATTTATCATAACACATGGCTCAGATCTAACAAGACAGGGCGCTGGGAAGCTGTAGTTACCAGTCTGTGTAACACTTCCTGGTTTTCAAGAACTCGGGGCTGGAGAAAACTCTTTTGTAATATACACTTGCACACAAACGAATGATTTTGAGGAGGGAAGACACGTGTTACTTTAATGACTTCTCTGAAATCCCTTCTTTAAATATACAGCTAATGAATGAGGCAGGCCTTTCCCACTCTGCTGACTACAAACCTTTGAAGATCTCAAGATAAGCTTATTAATCTCATTAAAAGTAGATTTGTCATGTAAGATCTGCTTGGCATATTTAATAGAGGGCTATGTGAATGGAATTGATTCATTAGAAACTAAAATTTAACCCAACTGATGTCATTGCTAAAAATAGAAGACAAGAATAAAATGACTGGGGCAAGTTCCATGGGGCGAATATCTTTAACAAACGACTCTTCCTTTTTCCAGCACTAATTAATGCGGGTAAAGGGACAGCCAAGGAGACCTACTCCAGACTAAAGATGTTCTGGAAGGACTTGCACTCAGGAAGGTTATTTAGGAGGTAGCCAGATGGATTCTAGGGTCTCAGAAAAGGAGTCCAAATTAACCTAAAAATGATATCAATTATTTAGGGAGAACTGGAGTCTGGCCAGAAGTTCCATGATCCATTTGGAATCTTCCTGAGTCCTGGTTGCTCAGTCTTCTCTGATCCCTATCTTTCCTCCCAGAGCTTGACGACACCTGTTCCAGCCTTCTGGAGTCAGGAAGGCAAAGTCAGGTTTTTCAGAAGCTTTCTGCAGGTCAACAAACCAGCTTGGTATTGAATTATACCAGTGGGAATCTGAATGTGCAGTTTTATCATACGTTACAAAATCCTGAGTTCAAATCTTTATAGATCCTTTACTAGAAATGAATATAGTTATTTCAAAAACAAACAAACAAAACAAACAAAAAGCAACAACAGAAACCACTGTCCTGAGCACTGGATGTGCTTAGACCATGAAAACTTTTATGTTCTGTATTAGAACTTTTTAAAGGTTATTCTTCAGACTTCTGACTTACTGCCTTATCAGAGATAATCAGGCACGGAGACAGATTGACGGAATGAAGCATGGAGGTGTAAGGAGGGAAGAGAAGACAGGAAATGAGAAAGTAAGATTCAGAGACAAACCACCTGCTTTGCTACTTGCCTGGAACCAGCCCCGATAACTTCCCACAACCCCAGAAGGGGATTCATGAGTCTTAGTCTGCTCCAGCTGCTACAAAAAATACCATAGACTGGGTGACTTATAAACAAAAGAAGTTTGTTTGTCATGATTCTGGAAGCTGGGAAGACCAAGATCAAAGTGCCAATAGATCTGGGTCTGGTGAGGATCCACTTTTCAGTCATAGGTGGCCTTATTCTTGCTGTGTCCTGGTTTGATGGAAAGGGCAAAGATGCTCTCAGGGGTCTCTTTTTTAAGGGCACTAATTCCACTGATGAAGTTTTCACCCTCATGACCTAAGCACCCCCCCGCAAAGGTCCCAACACCTAATCCATCCCCTTGGAATTAGATTTCAGTCTATGAAATTGGGGGAATGAACATTTAGTCTAGGGTGTCACTCTTATCAGCCCTTTCCTGGAATCACACACACATGTGTATGTCTATTCTGTTCTTAAAGATCTCCAGGGATGTGGAGGTTCTATAGAATTCTAGGTGGTATAGAGTTCAATTTCAGTTTGTAACAGATTCCTTAAAAAGTCAGAAAGAACTTGCTTTTTATTTATGTCCTTTCTTTACCATTCCCATCACCATGATGATAGGGACAATTTTCTATTTTCCTAAAGAAGTAACAGAGACTTCCTCTCCCCTACCCCTCCATCTTACTGGTTTCATATCTTTTGAGTATGTAAAACATCACATGACACTAAAAGCCAAAGCTACTCAAAAAGATATACTCAGAGAAGTATCCCTCCCCCAAACCCTGTCCCCTTCTTCCATTCTTTCCCCTGGCTTCCACCTATCAGCTGTAGTAACCAAACTCACTCATTTCTTCTTTATCTTTCTTGTGTTTCTTTCACACAAATGAGTAGGTGTAAGATTATTTCTTCTTTCTTACACAAATGTTAGCATACCAGAGAGAAGGGCATTTTGCTTTTCTTTCTTAGCAGTGTGTCAATGAAAACTTTCTTTTTTTTTAAAGAGTTATTAATTTATTTTAGGGGGTGGGGGCAGAGGCAGAGGGAATTGGTGAGAGATATGGAGAATCCTCACACAGACTCCCCACTGAGCATGGAGCCTGGCACGGGGCTCCATCCCAGGACTCTGAGATCAAGACCTGAGCCGAAATCAAGAGGTGGCTGCTTTACCCACTGAGCCACCCAGGTGCCCCTCAACAAAAACTTTCATTAAAGCGAGGAGGTGACTTGATCTCTTGCTTGACTCAGAACTGACACAGTTTCATCACCCACCAAGGTGGTAAAATCATCATTTGCACTGCTTAGGGAGCATTAATTCACCAACGCTTCAATGATCCCTTAGTGGTATTGCCCTTGGTTCTTACAACAACCCATTTTATTGTCTTTGGGAGGTACAGACTGCTTTTCCTCCCAGATGGAAGCCCTGGGACTTGTCCCAAACTGCAGTCAGCAGTGGCCGCAGACCCTTGAGGTCAATGATGAAATTCATCCTCAGGTTCTTATTCCTCTCTGGAGTGGTTCTGCTAGTCCTTGACCTTGGAACCCAATGATTCTTTGATAAACTCTGCATTGATCCCTTAGGCCAAACCTAACCTAGAGAAGATGGCCAGGTCTTCAAGGAAAATAAAGTTCTGGGATAACGTTCCAGAAAGTCTGTAAAGAAGAAACAAATTATGGGACTCTCCGAGGCTTGGCTTTTCTGGGGCTCCAGTGTAGTCCTCTCTTCCCCTGACTTCAGAGCCTTGCAATGTAAGCAACAAGGACTCAACTCATGGAAATCGGTTCTGGAACTTGGAGTTAACTCTTAGACAAAAGAAGCCTGCTGCTGTTGGTCTTGGCAGAGTCTGACATGAGTCATACGCTGCTTCAAGGACCTGATGAAATATGGATAGAATGAAGGAACTTGTGGTGCATTTTGTCCCATGGAAAGGCAAGGGTTGGGGAGGGGCGTGGGGTGTGTGAGCCGTGCTCCAGGTGAGGAAGGCACTGTGGGGTGCAGAGCAGAGAGCACCTTCCTTGGCGAGGGCTGACTGCACCCCTGCAGCTGGGATCAGCAGCCTCCTCCAACCACGAATCACACATTTGATAGCAGCCCTCACGCTGCAGACGGGCTCGGCGTGCGCCAGCCACTGCGCCCTGGCTCCTCACTGGACAGCCCCCTTTGTTTCAACTCTGAAAAGGGAATGGCCCACTGGAGAAAGCACTGGAATGCAGAAAACCAAGGGCGCTGTTACATGGGGACTGCAGCTGTGGTAGGATAACCATTTCTAAACAACACCCAGCCACGGGGGTTCCTGAAAAGGACTTTCACATGGGCGCACACAGGCTTCTGGGAGTGGCTCTCTGGGAGCATGTTGCAAGAGGGCTGGGATTATCACCTTCCCGGGGGCAAGCTTTGTAAGGTCTGGAATTTCGCCTTGGTGGCACCTTTAAAGCTACCCTGAAGGGAAAGAAAGGATGTAGGAGAGAGACACTTGATACTCCTGGAGTGACGGTATTAAGAGCATGCCCCAAGCCCTCAGAACGCCTGTGGCTTGGCTCTGCTGTGTGTCTGAAAATGGACACCGCATTGTTTAGCGAACAAAAACTGGCCTGTAACCCAGGTCCTTTCTCTAATTTTGACTCCCTACCCCTGAGCTCTGAGCACCAAGAAAGGAATGCCTTAATGGGCAGGATTTTTTTCTTTTCTATTCTTTTTTTCTTTTCCTTTTCCTTTCCTTTCCTTTCTTTTTTTCTTTTCTTTTCTTTTTTTTTTTAGTGTCAGGTGTAGAATTTAGTGATTCATCACTTACATATAATACACAGTGCTCATCACAACACATGGGGTCCTTACTCCCCAACCCCCATCTAGCCTATGCCCCCTACCTCCCCTCCAGCAATCCTCAGTTTGTTCTCTATGGTTAAGAGTCTGTTTTCTGGCTTGCCTCTCTCTTTTTTTTCACCCTATGTTCATCTGTTTTGTTTCTTAAATTCGACAAATGCATGAATCATATGGTATTTGTGCTTGACTTATTTCGTTCAGCATAATACTCTCTACTTCCATCCACGTCATTGCAGATGGCAAGATTTCCTTCTTTTTATGGCTGAGTAATATTCCATGATATAAATATATATACACCACATCTTCTTTATCCATTCATCAATCAATGGACGTTTAGGCTCTTTCCATGATTTGGCTACTTGTTGACCATGCTCCTGTAAACATCCGGGTACACGTGTCTCTTCCAACCTACAGTCCTCACCAACACCTTTTGTTTCCTGTGTTATTGATTTTAGCCATTCTGACTGGTATGAGGTGCTATCTCATTGTAGTTTTGATTTGCATTTCCATGATGATGAGTGATGTTGAGCATCTTTTCATGTGTCTGTTGGGCATCTGAATATCTTCTTTGGAAAAATGTCTATTCATGCCTTCTGCCCATTTCTTAACTGGATTATTTGTTTTTGGGGTGTTGAGTTTTATAAGTTCTTTATATATTTTGGATACTAATCCTTTATCAGATATGTCATTTGCAAATATCCTCTCCGATTCCATAGGTTGCCTTTTAGTTCTGTTTCCTTCACTGTGCAAAAGCTTTTTATCTTGATGTAGTCCCAATAGTTTATTTTTGCTTCTGTTTCCCTTCCTTCAGGAAGCATATCTAGTAAGAAGTTGCTATGGCTGATATCAGAGGTTACTACCCATGTTCTCCTCTAGGATTTTGATGGTTTCTGTCTCACCTTTAGGTCTTTTATCCATTTTGAAATTATTTTTGTGTATGGTGTAAGAAAGTGGTCCAGTTTCATTCCTCTGCATGTTGCTGTCCAGGCTTCCCAACACTATTTGTTGAAGGCACTGTCTTTTTTCCATCGGATATTTTTTCTTGCTTTCTTGAAGATTAGTTGACCATATGATTATGGGTTCATTTCAAGGTTTTCTATTCTGTTCCATTGATCTATATGTATATTTTTGTGCCAGTACCATACTGTTTTGATTATTACAGCTTTTAATATAGCTTGAAGTCTGGAATTGTAATGCCTCCAGCTTTGCTTTTCTTTTTTAAGATTACTTTGGCTACTTGGGGTCTTTCGTGGTTCCAAACAAATTTTAAGATTGTTTGTTCTAGCTCTGTGAAGAATGCTGGTGGTATTTTGATGGGGATTGCCTTAAATGTATAGATTGCTTTGGGTTTTACAGACATTTTAATGATATTTGTTCTTCCAGTCCATGACCACAGAATATTTTTCCATTTCTTTGTGTCATCTTCAATTTCTTTTGTCAGTGTCCTATAGTTTTCAGAGTACAGATCCTTTGCCTTTTTGGTTAGGTTTATTCTTAGGTATCTTATGGGTTTTGGTGCAGTTGTAAATGGGATCAATTTCTCTTTCTGCTGCTTTATTGTGGATATATAGAAATGCAACAGATTTCTATATGTCGATTTTGTATCCTGTGACTTTACTGAATTAATGTATCTGTTCCAGTAATTTTGTGGTGGAGTCTGTTGGGTTTTCTATATAGCTTATCATATCATCTGCAAAGAGTGAAAGTTTGACTTCTTTCCTGACAATTTGGATGCCTTTTATTTCTTTCTATTGTCTGGTTGCTGTGGCTAAGACTTCCAGTACTGTGTTAAATAATAGTGGTGAGAGTAATAGTGCTGTCTTGTTCCTGACCGTAGAGGAAAATCTCTCAGTTTTTCTCCATTGGGGATCATATTAGCTGTGGTCTTTCATATAAAGCCGTTACGATGTTGAGATAGGTTACCTCAATCCCTACTTTGTTGAGGGTTTTCATCAAGAATGGGTGTTGTACTTGGTCAAACACTTTTTTTTTCATCTATTGAGAGGATCCTCATATGGTTCTTATCCTTTCTTTTATTAATGTGATGTATCATGTTGATTGATTTGTGAATTTTGAAGCACCCTTGCAGCCCAGGAATAAATCCCACTTGATTGTAGTGAATGATTCTTTTAATGTGTTATTGGATTTTGTTTGCTAGTATATTGTTGAGAATTTTTGCATCCATACTCATCAGGGATATTGGCTTGTAGTTTTCATTTTTAAGTGAAGTCTTTGTCCGGTTTGGAATCAGGGTGATGCTGGCCTTCCATTTCTATTTTTTGGAATAGTTTGAGAATAGGCATTAACACTTCTTTAAAATGTTTGGTAGAATTCCCCTGGGAAGTCTTCTGGCCCTGGACTTTTGTTTTTTGGGAGATTTTTGATTACTGATTCAATTTCTTTGCTGGTTATTGGTCTGTTCAAGTTTTCTATTTCTTCCTGTTTTAGTTTTGGTAGTTTATATGTTTCTAGGAATTTAACCATTTCTTCCAGATTATCTAATTTTCTGGCATATAATTTCTCATCATATTCTCTTATAATTGTTTGTATTTCCATGGCGTTGGTTTTTATTTCTCCTCTCTCATTTGTGATTTTATTTATTTAGGTCCTTTCTCTTTTCATTTTGATAGGTCTGGTGAAGAGTTAATCAATTTCGTTAATTTTTTTCAAAGAAACAGCTTCTGCTTTCATTGATCTGTTCCACTGGTTTTTTGTTTTGTTTTGTTTTTAGTTCCTATGTCATTTATTCCTACTCTAATTATTATTTCCCTTTTTCAGCTGCCTTTAGGCTTCATTTGTTGTTTGTTTGTTTGTTTTAACTCCTTTAGGTAAAGGTTAGGTTTTGTATTTGAGATTTTTCTTACTTCCTGAGGTAGGCCTGGGTTGCTATATACTCTCCTCCTGGAACTGCTTTTGCTGCATCCCAAAGATTTTGGACCATTGTGTTTTCATTTTCATGTATTTCCATGTATTTTTTAATTTCTTCTCTAAGTTCTTGGTTTACCCATTCATTCTTTAGTAGGATGTTCTTTAACCTCCATGTATTTGTGGTCTTTCCAAATTTTTTCCTGTGCTCAACTTCAAGTTTCATAGCAATGTGGGTCAGAAAAAGATGCATGGTGTGATCTCAATCTTTTTGTACTTGTTGAGGTCTGATTTGTGACCTAGTGTGTGGTCTATTCTGGAGAATGTCTCATGTGCACTTGAAAAGAATGTGTATTCTGCTCCTTTGGGACAGCATGTTCTCAATATATCTGTTAAGTCTTCGTCCAGTGTGTCATTCAAAGCCATTGGTTCCTTGTGTATTTTCTGCTTAGATGATCTGCCCATGGATGTGAGTGAGGTGTTAAAGTTACTATTTTTATTAATAGTTGCTACTATTATTGCATTACTATTGATTAGTTCCTTTATGTTTGTTATTAGTTGTTTTATATATTTGCGTGTTCCCAAATAGGGGGCATGAGTATTTATAATTGTTAGATCTTCTTGTTGGACAGTCCCCTTTATAACGATACAGTACCCTTCTTCATTTCTTGTTACAGTCTTTGGTTTAAAATCTAGTTTGTCTGCTACAAGTATTGCTACTCTGGCTTTCTTTTGACTTAATGGGCAGCCTTTCTTTCATAGACTCCCTGGATTGCATAAACAGAAGTTTTTGGCTTGGCATCTAATGAAAATATCAGAAAACAATGAATGACATAATTATAGTCTTTTTGTTTGCCTGACTTCTCTGTTCCAGAAGACTTAGAGTCCTGGTATTTGAAATATTGCTTTACCTTTTCACAACATTTCCCTGATATATGTAGGAATCCAGAGAGGTGACCTACATTTTAAGAGAATATTGAGGTCTGAAAAGATGCATTAATAGGTGAAGTGTAAACCCAGGACTAGTCTCTAGGCTGCATGCCTTCCATTCACTGCCAAGTACCACTCTACCGTGTGTGTGGTCAGGTGTCCCCTGGGGACCCGTCAACATCCTGGCTGTCCTTCACTGTTCAACTCAAGTCTTACCCTGACCATGAAAGTTAGTGTCTCTTTCTCCTCTGTGCTCACTCACTTCTAAGTCATTCTTTACCCAGTACTCTTGACCCACTACTGATCACTTTTGGGGAGACGGCTACTGTATATTTATCTTGTTACAATGAGAGTGGCAATGTAATGTGTTCTTCCTCACTAAGTAGACTATGAGCCCCTTGAGGGCAGTGACCATGTCTGAAACCACTTTGTTTCCCCATTCCTTAGCCCCTTATGTTGTATACATCAGGTGCTTAATAACTGTGTCAGTAACATTTATAATGATGCATGGTTTACAGTTGATGAATATGACCACTGCTTCAGAAAGATGGCACCTCACAAATCACACAGGGCTCTATGGTTGAGAAAGCACTTTCACACAGCTTTCCTTATACCACCTCTCCAGGGTCACAAACATCCCCATGTGCAGAGCATGACAATGAGCTTCAGAGAGACTAAGTGACTTGCCAGAGAGTCCTTATGACTGGTGAGTGACGGGACTCAGACTGGAACCAGGTCATCTGCCTTTAAGCCCAGCGTTCTCTCCCCCAACAACACAGCCGCCCCATAGTTTCTGAAGGACCGTTCTCTTGCCTTTGTACTGGGACCCCCCACAGTCTCTGTCTTCCACACCAAAGCTGCTCTGTCTGTCCTATGTTGGGCAGCTTCCACTGCGATAATGACTGCCTAGTGCTCTGTTATTGATTTCAAAAATTAAATTCAAAGGAACATTTTATGTATTTTAGGCATGTCATGCAAACACTGGCCATCTCTCTGAAATGTGGGTAATAACAGATGTATGTAAGTTTTATTAGAACAATTTTCCATGGAATTACCTTAGATACACTCCCAGAGTAACGATGCCTCCCGCAGTACCCTCCGAGGAACTCATTCTCTCTTGGACCATCTGCTCTTCCCCAGGCCACTGGCTCTCCAAACCACCAGCCCCCACTTTGCAGAGGCTTCATGGGGCCTCTCAGATGGACACCTGGGGGACGTCCATGGTGACTGCCCAGGTGAGTCCCTCCCCAGCCCTGCACCAGGCCCTGCTTCTGGGCCCTCAGGCAGCATGTGTTCATTGAAATGGCTGTGACTCCATGGTCACCTTCCTGAGATGTCTCCCTCCCTCAGGGCTGTCATCCCGGTGGTTAACCTCAAGCAGGGCAGCTGGACAAAGGCAGTAGTACAAATTTGTTTGTTTGGTTGGTTGGTTTGGCTTTTGTTTGGTTTTTATTTTGTTTTGTTGGGGGTTTTTTTGTTTTGTTTTGTTTTGTTTTTTGCCAGACCATTATAAGACACCAAATTCCATTTTCTGCACCAGACTGAGGCTACCTGGGCAGAAAAGGAGCAAGAATCTTCAAATTTCCCAAGCTGCTGATTTTTCACTCTGTACTGTGAGATTTTTTTTTCTTAAGGCTAAGTCTGAATATTAGTATGATACCAGCTGAGTGGGACATCTCTGGTTTATAATGAGGCTGTCCCAACATTCCCCACAGTTGAACTTCTTCCATGGGGCTCCAGATAGTGGGACTCAGCGCTGAAAGACATAATGAACACACTGTAATCTTAGTCTACAGGTGACGCATTTACTAAGTGACTTGCAATAGAGAACTCCCTTTTTTTTTTTTTTTAAAGATTTTTATTATTTATTTATTTGACACAGAGAGAGAGATCACAGCAAGTAGGCAGAGAGGCAGGCAGAGAGACAGGGAGAGGAGGAAGCAGGCTCCCTGCTGAGCAGAGAGCCCGATGTGGGCCTCGATCCCAGGACGCTGAGATCATGACCTGAGCCGAAAGCAGAGGCTTTAACCCACTGAGCCACCCAGGCGCCCAATAGAGAACTCCCTACACCGGAAGTCCCTATACATGGGATTCCCTCTACAGAAAGCACATTTTTCTTTAATGCTCAGGCAAAAATTCAGATGAAATTTTCTGAGAACCACCTAAATCCATAAGTGTACAGGTGTTTACAAATCACTGAAATGTTTGTTACTTACTGACTTTATAGGAACGTTGTTGAGGGAAAAATTTTGTTATACAGTGTCCTGTACTCTGGGGTTCCCCAGATTTGGATGAACTTTAAGACACACTCTTATTTCTCAGCCATGGCCTGAGGGTGCCTTGTTTTTGAGCGACTTCTCAGTGTTATGTTTTTATGACAGGAATTCAATTTTCCAAAGTAATGTACCTGGGATGAAGAGATCCACAAACCTCATGAACCTCTCCCAGGGTCCCTGACAACCACACCGGGTGGAATTCAGACCTCTGTCTGGTTTCTCTCCATTTCGGGTCAGAAAGGTCTGTGAAAGTGAGCTAAATCCTCAGCAGATTATTCCATCATCCCTAATAAAGGCATGTCAAGATGCTGCCAAGAAGAATCTGGTTTCAGAAGCAGCTTCCCTTTTAAAGTGCCAGGGTAATTGCTTCTACCCAAACTCCTGGGGATCGCATTGCAGGAAGCGAAAATATGATAGCAGGACATCTTAGCAGACAAATCTCTTCCCTCTCCCACCCCTGCCTCCAAACAAATAGCTCTCTGGGTAGGGGGTGATGTCTACATCAAAGCTGCTTGTCACTCAGAGGGCCTCCCAGATGGGAAAGTGTTTACTTTGGCTACAAACAACTATATTCTCTGCCTCCGGAGCTGGGGACTGACTGCAGTGGACTCTTCCTAGCTGCAGCAGTGTGGATTTGCGGGTGCTGTGCCTTTCTCCTGGCTCCTGTCATCTGGAAAGGTCGGAGGAAGTTAAGACAATCTGAGGGTCTTGAGAAGAACTGAAGAGGCTGTTGGGTATACCATAGAGTTCATAAAACTTCTTTTGAAGCTTCTGAGGTAGTACTCTTCAGTTCTTGGTAAAACCTGAGATCTTGAGAGATGCCAAAATTAGATAAATCTTCCTAGTTAACTCATTCTTGCACTCATAGACATCCTCAGGAAATTTGTTTGCATTCAAAAGTCAAGGAAACGTGACATGCCACAATCCTGGGGTGAGAAGTTTCTCTCTGTCAATCACTGAGCTGTAATGTGATTGTTCTTAGATGTCCGGAGCCCTAAGCAATTTCCTCAGTCACTGATTGATTGATAGACATTTGTAGCAATGTTCACTTACTATGAAGAGCTATGAAAATCTTAGAAGGCTTCCCTGTGTCACTTTTACTCCCAGGTGAGACCCTAATTCTTGGTTGTGAAATGCTTGTCCAGCATCCTTAATTAGGAACAGGGTGGCCCTGTGGGAAAAAACTTGGAGATCAAAGGCATGCCCACGTCCTGTGACTTTATACATTAGAGTGATGGAAGCAAGGAAAAGATTATTGGCTTAAGATAGGGATAGTCAGGAAACAATGGCCAAAATAAGTCAGTACTGTGTCAGGGTTTGAAAGAAGTGATGGTCATTTTCTTAGAGAGTCCTAACCATTGGAACTTGGACAAGCTTCACAAAATTAAATAAATTACTCCTATTCTGGATTTCCCATAAATGGGACCATCCAATATAAGCTCTTTCATGGCTGTCTTCTTTCACTCAGCATAATATTTTGGGGTTTCACCCATGCCGTCACATGTATCAGTACTTCTTTTCTTTTTATTGCAAATAATATTCTGTTGTGTATAGCCATACTACCGTTGATTTGTCCAGGGGCATTATGGATGGGTTTTTGGATTGTTTCCACTCTTTGGCCATCAGGAATAAAGCTTCCGTGGACATGATGTACAAGTGTTTGTGTGAACAGAGGTCTTCATCTCTTTGGGGTATATACCTCGAGGCGGAGTTGCTGGGTCATTCTTTCTGTTACTAAGTGTTTTCATGTTGTGATTCAGAGAGTACAAGTGCTGCTGTCCCCACGTAAAAGAGGAGGAAATGGAAGTCCAAGAGCTTGGCTTGTTTGTGGAGGGGGAAGTTATCAAGTTCTGTCTTGTGACTTTCAGGTCAGTGGGTTGGTAAATGGCCTAATTAAAAAAGAGTAGGTAAATTGGTTTTTCCAAGCTCACCCAAAAGATTTAGTTTAATAAAGAAAATTGTGACCTTGAATTTATAATTTTACTCCTCCAGGGTGCCTGGGTGGCTCAGTGGGTTAAAGCCTCTGCCTTCGGCTCAGGTCATGATCTCAGGGTCCTGGGATCGAGGCCCGCATCGGGCTCCCTGCTCAGCGGGGAGCCTGCTTCCCCCTCTCTCTCTGCCTGCCTCTCTGCCTACTTGTGATCTCTCTCTCTCTCTGTGTCAAATAAATAAATAAAATATTTTTTAAAAAATTAAATTATAATTTTACTCCTCCAAGTCCTAGATAGTGACCGGGAGCCCAAGATAGTGTCTCTAGCTTTTAGACTTACTCAAATTTTAAAAATACAGTGTTTTATAACTTTTAAAGGAATTAATCAATGAATGAAAACATTGATTAGAAATTGAAGGCAGTCTAAAGGGGAAACATTTTTAAACCTAATAACACAAGACCCAAGTCCAAGACAAGTTCCCTACCCCCAGCTTTTCCTTCACTGTTATGCTAGTAAACTGCATTGTTCCCTCTGCTTCCCCCCAGGCACTACGGATTTATGTCCTGAGGAGTTGCTCATCTTTGGTTAAACAACAGCTTGATGAACATTTATTTATGATTTATTAGGTTTCTGTTGTACCTTTCCACTTCATTAAGGGCCCATGGCACTGACCATGTAATCTTTAGGATGTTATTTTTATCATAAACATTTCTAAGTATCCTTATGTTGACTAGACAGTCAACAGGAGTGGTCTCCAGTATAGCTAAAGAGAAGAGGCAACAAAGAAATTATTAGAGTGACATAACTATGAGCTATAAACATAAAAATGAACTATCATGGAGATGTGAGCTAAGGTACAAGGGGGCTACAAAGGAGGAAAATCTAATTTTGCCTTTCGAGGTGAGGGAGGGAAGGAACTGGAAGAGATCCCAGAGGAAGACATATGGAGGTGAATTCGGAAGGATAATTAAAACAATGTAAGATAGTCAAGGGTGAAAAGGACATATTATTTTTTAATAGCTATTTTGTATATTTATTTGATATATAATTAAGCTGTGCATATTTAAATTTCAGACTTCATAATTTTAAAAAAGATTGTATTTATTTATCTATCTATTCATTTATTTATTTATTCATAGAGCAGCACAGGCAGGGGGAGGGGCAGAGGGAAAGGGAGAGAATCTCGAGCAGACTCTGCACTGAGCAGGGAGCCCAATGCAGGGCTCGATTCCACTACCCTGAGATCATGACATGAGCCAAAATCAAGAGTCGGATGCTCAACTGACTGAGCCACCCAGGCATCCCTAGATTTGGTAAATTTTGACATGTATACACACCCATGAAATCATGCCATAATCAAGATATTGAACATAATCATCACTCCCAAAAGTTTCCTTGTGGCCAATGTAATCCTTCCCTCCTACCCTGCCCCACCCAGCCCACACTCAAGGTAGCCCCAGAGCTGCCATTCATAGGCTTTCTTTCACTCTGCATTAACTTGCAGTTTGCTAGAATTGTGTATACACAGAAATCATAGAACATGTACCCTTTTCATTCAGCATTAATTGTTTTGAGACTAACCTATGTTGGTAGTTCAATCCTTTTTATTGTTGAACAGTTCTCTATTGTATGGATTTACCACATGGTGTTCATCACCTTTTGATGAATATTTATTTGAGTTTGCTTCTAGTTTTATGAAATTGCTGCTGAGAATACACTATGTACAAGTCTTGGGTAAATACTTAGTTGTGGAATGACTGGGTCATAGGGTAAATGTTAATTTAACATTTTAGAACCTGCCAGTTTTCCAGAGTGGAATTACCATTCTATATTCTCGCCTGCCATGTATAAGAGGTCCAGTTCCTGCATATGACTTGGCCTAGCCAGCCTTTTTAATTTTAATTTTAAAACTAAAATTTTGTTTTGTGGTGGGAGGGAGCATTCTGATGATTCTCTTGGGAGAGAATCACTGAAGTAATATGAACATTTTAAAACTCTGGCTTCACATGGGAAATTGGTTTGCATAAAATTCTTCATTCATTTACACTCCTAACAAAGACTTCCTTTTACTGGACTTCACTTCCCCCCCCCTCCCCCGAGAGAGAGAAAGAGAGTGTGTGAGCAGGGGAAGGGGCAGAGGAGAGGGAGAGCATTCCAAGCAGACTCCGTGCTGAGCACAGAGCCCAAAGAAGGGCTTGATCTCACAACCCTGAGATCGTGACCCGAGCTGAAATCAAGAGTCAGATGCCTAAACCAACTGAGCCACCCAGCCGCCCTGGCCTTCACATTTTTAAAATCCTTCCTCATCTCCCTGAGAATTCCTGTACTAAAAGTCCCCATGTACCATCCTTCCCGGGACATGTGTAGAGAGGGTCTTTGAGGGGTTCTTAATGTTATCATCGGCCTCCACTGTGGCACTACTCTAACATGTATCTCTCCAAGGCAAAGCACTGTGCTACACCAGGTAGCAGGCATTTTGTGGGGCAGAGAGCCAGAAACACAGGCCATGGCGGGAACGGCAAGGTACAGTTATGAGGACCCAAGGCTGACTTCCAAACCACAAGCTGGTTCTTTGGCCCAGTCGTAAAACACGGCATTCCTGACAGTCTGATTAAAACTATAGCTTTTACTTTTCTGTCTCTCAAGCAGTGCCTCATTATTAGTAACACTTATAAATATGTTTATTTTGTTATAATCAGTCCATCTACAATCTTTTTGGGAACAATTTCGCCCAGGGTTTACATTAGAAAATAATCTATAATGTCTTTTCCAGTTTTGTGGCTCTGCAGATGCCATTTCCCTTTAAAAAACAAAACAAAACAAAAAAAACTACCGCTGCTTCTGTCTGTACGGCAATGAACGTCTCTGCCTTTCACAGACCTCAGGGAACTTTATCGTTCATGCAACTCCAGTACCTTGCCTTGACATTTAGCTTGAGAATTCTGGGATTTATCTTTCCTGTCAAGTTTTAACCAACGATGCTTCTTCACAGGGACAGTCTGGCAGTATTTTGAAGTTTACATCCTTAGACAAATGGTTCATTCCAGCCTAAAAAGGTAGTAGACACGATGGTTCTTTTTAAACACTAGCACAGCCAGCTGAGGGCTGTGTGCTAGGGATGAGGCCTTCCTGGCTCACAGAGGGACCCTAATCAGAAGGACACTGATTAGAATTAGGATTAGAATCTGTCCCTTTGTTGTGGCTCGAGCCATCTATGTGGCTGGCAGTCCTGGGGTAACACATGAGTCATAGGTGTTCTGAAGGCCTTGTCCTGGGCATATGGGCTGGACGTAACCATTCTTTTAACTTTTGGATAAAGTTATTTAAATACCAGAATAATTGAGATCCTCTACAGCCACTGTTAGCAATTAAGGGCCCTAAAGAAGAGTCTTGATCCTATTCTCTTTCACCGACATTCCTCTCCAGATGGCTGAATGGCCTACTCTAGGAGAGACTGCCTTAAATATTAACATTGGCTTTCTCCTGACAATGAATCCCCCTACACGGGGACATCGGCTTTTTTTCCTCTTTCCTCTTCTCACATAATCTTTCTCTTTCATCCTCTTAGGTTCCTTCTGTCTCCTTTTGGGTGATGGCAGGAGATGACAGCAGTGCCATTTAAATAAAGAAGGAAACAGGAGGACACCAAAGTCACCACATCATCTGGTTAAGCAATGACTCAGGTCAGCCAAGGGAGACCTACCTTTTCAGCTTGCTTTCAACATTTCACTGGAGTCAGTAGACCTATCATGTCCTGTGAACCAGTCTAACCTTTCCCATTGCCCCTCAGAGGGCTCTGTTTTCACACCTATACTGAGATTCTCCACATGGACTCATGGAGATGGGGAAGAATCCCTCAGCAGCCTCTGTCACCACACAGGTGCCTGTGACCCAGAACGTGTCCTATGGTTCCACAAGTGACCCCAACTGCGGAACAGAACCCCCAAGGCACTGCTCTAGTGAGCTCACCTTCCTGGTCTGTTCTGCACAGGTCTCCCTTCGGGTAAAAGTGTCTGAGAAGGTGGGACTTGTCGAATTCACAGGAAGGTTGCCGACTCACAGAGAGGGTTTGAGGAGAAGTAGGAAGCAACAGTGGTCGTGAACTATGACCCCAAGGAAGTGCCCTCGCGGAGGGGGGTGAGATCCGGACTGACTACTGAGGTCAGCCTAATGGAATGCTTCTAGGTGACACACCCTCCCTTGTCGAGGGTGTGAGTCATAGGGTATGACAGCAGCCCTGTCCAGCTGTGAGCAAAACTGCACCCCAGAAGTACGGAGAGGAGGAAAGCCAGGCTGCACCTCCCCCATAACAGCGAGCAGGTCACTCTCCTCTGCTCTAGGGCGCAGGGGCGGGACTCTACAGAGGCCCACTCATTGAATCTGCACCACGTCTCTTTGCAACCAATCAAAACTCGCGTTGGCTGCTTGGATGAGTTTGGTCTCCCTGGCTTCTTGGGAGCCAGTAGGGGGAAGCCCTGCGTCTCCAGCAGCAACTTCTGGGAGGAAGGAAGAGTCTGCTCAGTGGAGGTCAAGGTCAGAGGGTGCCCTGCTCCTGGCGCACGGTAGGCAGTCAACAAATATGGATTGAGCTGAGGAATGGGAGGTCTGCACTCACCCTCCTTTCCACAGGTCTCTTCCTCTTATCTCCGCAGTCACATTTTCTCAACGGGAGGAACTGCAACTCAGAACAACTCACGGACTCAGAAATGGCACTGATGAGCTCAGCACTTTCACAGATGAGATCCGGCAGCTGGGGGCTGACTACAGTGGCCTAATTGTGGGATGCGGCCTATGACTTTAAAAAAAAAAAAGTGTTGTAAAGAAAACCACAGTCCCAAAATGCTATCACTGAGGCCAAGTCACCAAACCAGGACTTAACATCTAGCCGATCTGCGATTTCACCCTCCTCCAGAAATGGAGTCTTAACGGGTCAGTTAGGAAATTTCTGATCAGCACCAGTGAATGAAATGAACGGTCACACGGGCCCTCTCCACCCCCCAAGGGAAGATGAGGTCATCCTCCTAATAGGACCCTCTGCCCTTCCCTCTAAGGAAAGGAGACCTCGCCTGGAATAGTCCATTATTTTCTTTAGCGAATAACTTCCTTGTTCCACTTCCTTCCTAGAAAAACCTTCCATTTTATACAACTCCTCAGAGCTCCCCTCTACTTGCTAGATGGGATACTGCCCATTGATAAGTCGTCTTTTAAATAGAGCAAATTAGATCTTCAGGTCCTCGGTTGAATTTTTGTTCCTTCACAGTGGTTTCTACAGAGGTGACACAGGCCTTACTGAGATGGGCCCAGCGCCTGGGCTTGGCGCCTCTGGGCAGGGCTGAGGCTGAGTGGCCCGGAGCCTGGAGCTGGGGCAGGTAGGCAACTTGGAGCACGGGCCGTGGGGCCCCAGGTTCCGAGGGGTTCTGAAAGCCACTGCTGTGAGCATGGCGGGCCTGAAGGACAGTGCCTGAGATGGGAAAAGGAGCCCTTGGGCAGGTGCGCAGGCCGATTGGCTTTGCAGGCCCCGGATGGCCACTTAGCGAGCTTTATAAGCATGGGCGGGCTCCTTTCTCAGAGTCCCTCTGCGTAGTCAGTTCCTTAGTCCGGAAGGGGTGGAGAGCCTTGAACCTTGCCTCAGCCACCATGAGCCATGAGGGTTAGGTGGAGGAGCCCCAGCTGCACCAGCCAGGTAGAGTTGAGTTTTCAGGGTGAGGGAGGGCACTGACTTCTTCCTGAAAATGTTCTCTGCCTACTCTTCTCATTTGCTTCTGAAAACACGGAACTATCCTACTGTCCTAGATGGTTTTGCTGCCAACACTCAGTCCTGCATCCTTTCCACAAGGACAGTCTCACCTGTTACCCCTCTTGTCTCCTACTGTCCTCCCTCTTCCATCTTTCAGGCTGTCACGCCCCACCAGACTGAGCCGGGACTCTGTGCTAAACCCTTCGCAGACGCAAAGTCCCAGCCTGCCAGGGGCTCCCGCTGGCATCCAGGGAAGAGCCTCTGTGGCACCACGAGGACCCCAGGTAAATTTTGTGACGGTGGCAAGAGGGTAGGACAGCAGAACAAACGGCATGTCCCCAGGGAGGTGAGGCGGGGGGGCCTCTCGGCCAAGAGGCAGGACCTGCAGGGTTGAGCCGGTTTCCCCAAAGACAGGTGACCCTCATTCCGGGAAGAAGGGAAGAATGCACCGGGGGCCTGGGCTCCGAGGAGCACGCTGATTTGGAGAAAGAGCACAGCTGACGGGCCCTGGGTTTGCTGAAGTTTCAGAGCTCGAGGTGAGCAGGGGCGGGGCTGGTGTCTCCACGTGCTGACCCTCCATCCGGTTGTGAAAGACTCACCCTGTCCCTGAATTTGGGGAAGCGTGGCACACTTTCCTCTCAGCGGCCTCCCACCTCTTCCTCTGCGATAATTAATTAATATGTCCCTCCCTCCTAGGTCTGGCCCCAGGACTCTCGTCCTGCCTGTCCTTGCTTTGACTCTGAAGCACAGCCCGCCTTCCCATTTTGCCTGGGGCGGGAAGGAAAAATGGAGTTGAGATCAGCAGCTACAAGAATGAGAAAACAGCCCTGTCAGGAATCCTAGCAAACAAGTGAAACAAAAGCAGGAAGGATGTTTTAAAGGAAAATCCTCACACAGGAAGTAGGGAGACAAAAGTAAAAAAAAGGGAAAGGGAAAAGCAAACCAACTCAGGTCACCTGTGAAAACCACTAAGTTAGCTAATGAAATACAGGATGTGAAAAGTGAATCAGAAAAAGCTAGGGAAATAATCACAGCTAGCACTTAAATAATAGTCACAGTGTAAGCCCTTTTCTAAGCATGAAATGTATTGACTCATTTAAGCCTCATGGAAACCCTATGCGTTGAGTACTCTTATTATCCCCATTTTACAGATGGGGAGACTGAGGCACAGAGAAGCAAGGCAAGAAGTGAAGAATGGCTGTATGCAGTGGTAGGAATTAGTGGCTTTCGTGTGTTATAACAGAAGTTCACAAAGAATAAGTTTCCTTGAGGGGGTTGGGAGAATTCTTGCCTCGTGCTCTTCCTGTTCTCACCAGAGAGGGTTGCTTTATATGGAGAGTCATGTCTGCTGAAGTCCAAGTCTGGGACTCAGACATGGCCTGGGTAAATAGCAGTCTTTTTACATGAAAGCCAAAATGTGTCCTGGGGATGGGGGGGCGACCCTACACATACAGAAAACTGGTCCTAAGAGAGAGGAGGGCAGGCAGACCTCCTTCTGAGACTGGAGATTGAGTGAATGGCTGTGTTTAACTTCCAAATCTGTCTTCTGCTGAAGCCCTGTGGACTCATTCAGGCCTGTATCTCTTTTCAAACAGATTGAGTAGAATAATGGCAGCTAAATATAGAGCTATTTCAAAAAACACTTGGGTGTGTAGCTTCTGGGCCAGTGTATAGCACTAAAAGGAAGTTAAGGATTCTTTCCCCACTTGTCCAAGGAACATTCTACAACTCAGAAACCCCCCAACCAACCCCTCAACCCTGAAGTTTCAATATCTCAGGGCCTTGTGTGTGGGCTGCAGGGTGTGTGGGCTGCAGGTGTCTGGGGGAAAGGGAACAGGGCGAGCCGTGAGCAATGGCGCCCCCCAGGAGGGCAGGGACTAGCCCCCAGCAGCCTGGTGGTGCCCCGCAGGAGTGTGGCCTAGCCTCCAGTACACACAGAGGTGTCCAGAAGGGGCAGCAAGTCCCCACCAGAACCCTGGTACCCCATGAAAGCGGCTGTAGTATCTGGAAGCAACGATGGGGCCTGGTCATTACTCAAGTGTCTAGCAAAGCTATATCCACACAGAAGAAATGTAAACAAGAGAAATAATTTTATTCACAAATAAATGTAGGAACAAACCCCAAAGAACCCTTGGGGGGAAAATCTGTGGCAAGAGCAATAAGTACAAGTGATTACTGTACGTGTGACCTTAAAAAGAAACAAACACAAAAATTCAACTAGCCTTATGGAGAAGTATTTGAGTTGTTTTCATTTCAACTTAGACTTCAGGCAGAATCTGTGTTTTAAAAGAAAAACGTGTTCACAGAAAATTATTTTTCTGAGACAACATATTTTAAGTTGGGACAATATCAACCCAAAGGAGAATTAGTGTTTAAAAAATTAGTGTCTTAGAAATCCATGTCCATTTTGGTGTCCTTAAAGCTTTGCTAATTCCTGATGAATCTTTTCTATTTTCTGTTGTTTGGATAATGTTAGTGTGTTTCTGTGGACAAAAATCCAAGGCTCAAGAGTACGAAAAGAAAGTGTGTGGCATTTAGGTCAAGATCTGCTGCTCACCTCTCCCTCCCCCTCCCCCCACCCCCCTCCCTCCCGCTTTTGATTCATTGTGGTCTTGGAGGCAGGACCTTATCTATTAATCTCAGTGACATCCTGGGTTCTGAAAGGGCAATACTCTGAATGGCAAATAGTAAGATGAAAGTATTGAATCTCTTTAGTCCGTCTGGATCCTAGAGCACTTTATTTTCAAGGGTAGATAGTATGAACAACGAACCCTCGGGGTGATCACTCCGGTTATAGCTAATGCAACAAATACTATTCAACTTTCACAAAATAAGAATTTTATACTGTCTGGCTTGTTCTTAATTCTTCCCTAAGGGCCTGTTTGGTTTAGCATCAAATATAAGATTAAGAGACTCTAAATTTTAGCTGAACAGCCACTCAAGGGATTTAGATGATCTCTTTACACAGCAGAGAGTTAGTGTGCAGCTGACACCTCCCGCTCGGGAAGCACAGGCTTACACATATGATACACCTCAATTTCCTAAGGTTGGTTGTTTATTTGAAAGTCAAATGGAGAATGCTATTACTCCACCCTCAAAAAATCAACTGTGTTAGTTGCAGGAAACTTGGGGCAAAATCTCTACCAATTTTTTTTTAAAGATTTTATTTATTTATTTGTCAGAGAGAGAGAGAGCAGCAGCAGGCAGAGGGAGAAGAAGGCTCCCCGCTGAGGAGGGACCCCAATGCAGGACTCAATCCCAGGACTCGAGGATCATAACCTGAGCTGAAAGCAGACACTTAACTGACTGAGCCACAGGCATCCCAAATCTTGGCCCATTTATACCGAATACAAAAGAAGAGAATGAAGTTTATACTGACTATATAATCATATAAAAATATATGTGTGTATCTACACATGTGTGTATTTGCATAAATCTTAAATCTGCATGGCAGAAATGAAATGGGGGAATTAATAGCTTGATAAGAGTTTAGACTTTGGTCTTCAAGGCTGATCCTGGTGCTTCTTGCCTTACCCTGGGCTGTAACCCAAACAGGGAAAGAAACTTGCAGGCCAGAGGAGAAAAAAATATGCAGGGTAGTAGCTCTCAGTCCCACTACCTGGCTAATAAATAAATATTTTTGCATAAGTAGGGAATCATAATATGTGTTTTTGTTGTATATTTGGACTTCAGCTTGTTTAAAAAATTTTAAAAAGGTAGCAAGGGTAGAGAAACGGAGAAGGCGAAAGGCAGTTTAATAAAGATAAAAGGAATGAAAAGAAATCTCCCTCTCTCTCTTTTTTCTCTCCCTCTCTCTCTCTAGAACAGCTTTTCTCCAGACATTCTAGAACCATATAAAAAGCGGCAAAATTCCAAAAAGCATCACTATCAAGTTACAAAGCAGAGGAGAGCTTTGGAAATGGGGTTGGGAATGGAGGAATGGAACGGGGAAGGTTCAGGAAGACAGAAGAACACCAGTTGGCCAGACCTGTCTCAAGGGAAAATGTTTTCATGCCACCGTGCCCCAGCAAAGCAGAATCACTCTCCTAGATTATTTGCAGGTGAGAGGAAATCGTTTTTTTTAATATCTGTATTATCTCTGCGGGGTTAATGCAAATATTTGTATGCATAAACACATTTGAAGGATGGCAGTTGATGGTTACATTTTCTAGAATTAATTATTTCCATGTTCATAACACTTGAGTGCCTATCCAGTTGCTGGGTAGAGGGAGAACCCCAGGGCTGTACGCAGCTCCTTCATTCACAGAGGAGCTGACGGGTTTGGAGATCACATATGCTCTGCATACGCCCTGCTTACGTAAGGTTATATTTTTAAATGTGAGGGTGTGACTAAGCCTTCAAAAACTATTTAGACTGCCTCGGATGGCTTTGATTGTCCACAAAGTTGTGCATTTTCTGCAAATGGAAGTTAAGTGGTAACCTTTGGTGCACCTTCATTTCCTCCCACAGAGCCAACTCTTCCACTTGGAGGACCTCTGGCCCTGGTAAGAAATGCTAATGATATGGCAACGGCAACCAAATAAAAGATTAGGAGCTGCTAGGGAAAGACTATTACTCATAACTTGGTATACATCCTGTCAATTATCCTGCCCTGATGAACAGTATGTGACAGGAAACTAGGAAGTGATAAAAGGTCTCCCAACCCCATCTCCTTGAAGGAAAAGTAGAGCGTTGAGCGACGCCATAACCGAGCACCTTGCCCCACACACGGCAGAGCAGGGCCGGGCTCATCCATCACCCAGACCACTGCAGACAGCCTCCGAGGTCTTATAAAGTGTGGGTATAAAAGGATTTGACGTTCAGGTCTAAGTAGATAAGTCAAGAATATAAAGGGTCCGAAATGAATGTCTTGTCTTGAACCAAAATATTAATTAAGAGTGAGGGGAGAAGCGTTATTTAGGCAAGCAAAAAGGGTGGCTTTGCCTAGAAAATACATTTTTTTGTCCATTCTCTTTTTTCCAGTTTGTAGATCACGTGATCTAATCAATGTGCTGTGACTGAAAAACAATTTGTCATATCTCTGAGTGTGTCCATGGATAGTCAGTAGCTTAATCTTAGACTAGCAGACCCAGAATTGCAGGTATCCTGGTGGCCTTGACATTGAAGTTCTCACCCAATGAAGGGACTCCTAGAATACCCTGGAGAATGACCCAGATCCAGTTAGTCCTTGAAAGTTGCCAGTATTATGGATTAATCGTGAGCTAACCGGCCGGCCATTCTATTTTCAAGTAGTTCTAATTATTAGAAAAGCTCTGATATGACAGGATGGGGTGAGGTGTTGGATACTTTTCAAAGTTTGCACGTCCCTCACCAAGTATCCATGTGCATGGAGTGAAGTGATTGGGAGCTTGTTTTGACCAAGGGGAGGGGAGAGAAGAGAATAAAGACTGCATAGTTTCCTACCAAGCCCTTTGCCCTGGTTGGAGCTCCAATGGAGATAAGGATTAAGAGCCAGAAAATGAAGGACTTCTTGCAAGAGCTTGCTGCTGTAGACACCAACTGTAGCCGACAGAGCCTTTCCCTGTGCTTCTCTGTGGAGCCCAGCTGTGCAGCAGGCCCCCAGGATGGACAATCGGGGCAGCGGTGGGAGGAGGGAGGCATCTGTGACTCAATCAGCTACAGCAAGAAAGTGGCTCCTTCAAGTACCTGGGTAGGCAGCTCTCCTGGACCAGCGAGAGGCAGAGAACAAAATGAAGAAGGTGGCTGATGTCTCTGGGGGTATGCTGTGGACAACGTGGTTATTGGAAAAGTCCCAGAAGTATTGTGGTTGTGAGGAAGCAGGAGGGAGGTCTTGGTGCGGGGAGCTAGGATAGTGGGCAGGATCAGTTGCCTGTGTTACTGACACTGAGACGTCTCCAGGCTGGTGAGCCACGGCAACATTTGGGCCACGTTTATGCCGAGTCACAATCCCTTCTGTTGCAACAGGGCCTGATTAAATTACTCGTCATTTCCCCAGACTGTGAGGATCAAATGTGTGACTGACTCTCTGAGCGGTTTTTTTTAAGTCACAGATTGCTCTTGTCCATAGAAATAATTGATCACTCCTATTTCTTCACAATAGAAAACGTATTTGAATCTTTGAGCAGTGAGAAGCACCGTAAGAGGGTTAAAAACCATCCCTTAAAGGAAGAGCAGCCACATCCTGTGTCAGCCAAACCAGAACACTTTCGAGGGTGAAAGATGGTGTTATTATTGTGCTGGGGCGAGAGACAGTAACAGGGACTGTTGGGATCAAATGGGCCACACGGATCTCCTACCTAGAGGTGACTGGTACAACATATGCGGGCACTAAAATCTAGTGGCCATACTTGTGTTTCTCGAACAGCTCAGGATGAGTCCTGAGTAGCGCTGAGCCACCTTGAAGTTACTTCTGCTGACACCAACCCTCTCTGATAATAACAAGGGGGTGGGGGTGCAGTGCAGACTCTTCCAGAAACCTTGAAGAGTGATACAGATATTTATTACAGGTTTTCTTGAAAGGGGGGTTCGGCGGTTTCAAGGAGTGTGTAACGCACACCGCCAAGCCTCCAAAAATTCTTCTTCCCCCTTTCTGGCTCCCCAGTCTCCACTGCAGCACCCTCCCCCTCACCCCCAGCATGTCCTTCCTCCCACCACACAATTGTCTCAACGCTATTTTCCACTATCTCTTCCTCCTCTCTCCACTCAAATCTGCCCTCCCCTGTCCTGCCCACTCCTCCCCGCCATTGAACCCGTGCAGTGGGGGAAAGTGGGAGATTGTGAACACACATGCGTTAATTTGTTGTGTGTGTTCATCACACCTTTTAGAGCCTCGTTATGATAAAAATAAACATTTATGTTAGGGAAAGAGGAGACCCCAGTGTGGGACATGCTGGGAGACTAGAATTCAGATGGAAGGAAGAGAAACACAGAACTGATGGTTGCTGAGCACCAGCCTAGGATAGGGGCTTGATTTGCATGGTGTGAAAATGGGTGCTTCCTGCCTTGGTTTGTGTGAGACAGAAAGACAGTAGATGCCATGTGCCGGGTAAGTCGTGAAATAAACAATCCCATGGAAATTTTAAACCATGTCAGACAATTCACCTATGCCAAGGGCCAAAAGAGTTACGTGGTGGTTGGAGATTGAAGGGATCTGTGGAGATGATTTATTTGGAGATTGCTGCCAGTGTGTTGTGAGTTCTGCCCATACCTCTTACCTCGAGCAGCACAGGGGCTGGGAAGGACCACTTAGAGACCTTGTGTCCCAGCATTAGATAGAGTAGATTTGGATTTGACTTGTGACCGAGGAACGTAAGGTCCAGAAGTGCCCAGCTCTCTGTTCTGAGGGCAGACATTGACGGGTTGGTCAAGTCGGTTTCTGAGTAGGCAAATAATCCGGAGCGTTTCCCATCGACCTGATCTGCTGAGCCCCTGCTGAAGAAAGGAATCAAATCTTGCCTTTAAACCCATTCAGCGGTCCTCTAGAAAAGCACCAGCCTTCAGGAGAGGAGGGGCTGGAGGCGCTCTCCTCTTTCCACAGGCTTGAGAGGAGAGTGAACAACCCCCAGGTTCCATTTGTCCAGGGTGAGGGAAACCTACGTGGGAGCTGCCCCAGGTGGGAGAGCCCTGGGATTGGCAGCCTATGGCCAGCAGCCTCGCTGCCTGCTTTTGTAAAGACACGTTGACTGGGACACAGCCGCGCTCTCCCTTTGATGTCTGTGGCAGAAGTGTGTACCCGCGACAGACCGTGTGACCCATGAAGCCTAATAAGTTTACCACCTGGCCTTTTATAGAAAGCGTTTGCTGATGGCTGGGGAAGATCTTCAGAAAGCTCTCAGAAATGCTCCCAGTAGGGAAGAGTCAGACTTCAACCATTTCGGCACTCAGAGAGCGAATAACCATCTTAAAACTGCCAACTACTGCTTCTGGCTCTCCCTGTATCACCCTGATGGGGTCTGAAGTGTCTGTAGCAGAAGTGGCCAGGACCCAGCACCCCCTTCCCATCATGAGGGGTCAGGCCTCAGCAGCCTCGGCTTGCGTGTGTGCATGGGAGGATTGGACAGCATGAAATTTTTACTTAGTCGCACTTGAAATTTTGCTTATTACGGAGGCCTGGGCACTATAAATGACTGAACTTGAGAATGTGCTGATGAAAAGTAAATGTGTTTTTCATTCAGAGGTAAGGAAGGAACTTTCACCACTGAGCAAATATACAGGAAAAGTGGGAGACAAAAAAATAAACTTCACTTTAAGCTAACACCCCAAGGGTCCAGCCTGTTTCATCAATTTGCTGGTTGTACATACATGTCTTCAGAGAGGAAAGTCAGACTCTAGATGGAACTCTTCCACTAGGGTGGTTGCTCGTCCTTTCCAGAATTCAGTTTTCTCATCTGTCAAGTGAGGATTGGACCAGCCCTCAGTGAGTCCTTCCCATACTGCTAATCTGTGATCCCAGAGCCTGGTGGACAGCCATCGAGATGGATCGTGTCTCTTCGGGACTGTGTGCAAGGTCTCAGTCTGTCAGTGGGGCAGCTGGAATGGGGGAGGCTGGTGGGTAAGGCTTTGATAGAATAGTTTCTCTTCAGGCAGTCTTTGTTAAGGAGAACAAAATGCTCTGGGTATATTTCAAAATACCCTACCAGACACACAGGGGATTTTTCTTCAACCTTCACAGGAGAACCTGGCAGAGCTCCTGGAGGTCAAACTCACGAACGTGGGGGGCCCAGTCTCAGGGGGAGTTTCTAACTCTCAAAGTAAACTGTGACTCTCTCTACCTACCTGTCTGTCTTTCCAGTGTTAGGGGAAGCTGTTGGCTCAGGACCTCAATTCTCTGAAGGATCTAAGAAGGGTTGTTGATCTTTACTTTGCTCAGCTTTCTTCTTGAAAGGCAGGAGTGATGCGCTGCAAGTTCTTCCCATGTCTGACCAGCAATCAGAAGTCTTCTCACTAATATAGGAAAACTATATGAAATCATAGAGAAGCTACACTTTTTGTCCAACAAAATGGCCATTTCATAGGCTCAACCACACTCAAACAGATGAAGAAAATTCATAGTGCAGGGAAATTGGCAAATGTGAGATTCAGAGTGTGTTGTTACAGGTCCTCCTGAAATTGTTTTAAAGATCTGTTATGATGTTTTGGGTTACAATTACATTTTGGAAATCCAGTTATGTAAATCTCTAAAGCAATTTTCTGAGTACTGTTTCATAGGGAATTCTTACTCCAAGTCCTTCAAGCAATACCTGACACATATTTTATTTTAAAATTCTGATCACTTTTAGCACTTTGTGCTTTACAGAGATTTTCAGATACATTTTCTCAAAGGTGGGTAGACTCTACAGGGTGGGTATCTTTGTCTCAAGAACTTCAAAACTTCCTCGTGGTCGTGGGACCAGGAGAGTGCTGCTCTCCTATGACAGATACTCGTGGAGGACATGCATTTGCAAACCTACATTCATGGTCACCAGAAATGTAACCATTTCCTTAATGAAAGTAATTCTGATTTGGGATTCCCATTCTGAAGGGAGCAGCAGAAAATTCTGTTTCTATGGTTACCAAGTCCCTCTCTCCCCTCCAAGACACCAAGAGCCCGGAAGTCCTGAATGGTACCCAAACGGGAGAAGGACCCACCTGTGTTTTGAGCCAATCCTGGCTGCCCCTGATCACACAGTTCTCTGAGCCTCCAGCCTCAGTTCTCTGTGACCCCCAGACAGGAGCACACTCTCAACTCAAGCAGCTTCTTCTTGCTTTCCCATGAAGCACAGGTGTCTCGTTACGCCAACACGGATTCCCCCAGTGGGACTGCCAAAGTGAGTGTGTGGGTCTCCAATACATTTGTATCTTATGATCTCACTATAGAAAGAAAGAGAAGGAAGAAAGGAAAGGAGGAAGGGAGGAAGAAAGAAAACAACAGAAAAAGTTTCTTCCCTGGCCGGGACACAGTATACATTGAATCCAGTGAGTTCCAACTTTTGTAAAAGGCTGGTGGCGAAGTTGCCCTCCATGAGCTTCCGCTTTCTGCCCTGTCAGAAGCTACTGCAGCAAGGGCCAGCATCCATGAACACTAGAGGAAAACAGAAAGAAGAAATGCATTTTAATCTTTTCAGTGAATTATCCTGCCATGCATCCATCAGTTAAGAAACCAAAACCTTACTGACAATAATTTCTTAATTTGATTCAAGGCAGTTTAACTCCTGAAAATCTTTCCTTCATTTTCCAGATTTGCATATTAATGACAGAAGTCATGTGGTGGAATGACACAACACAAGTGAGTCTGTGGGGTGACACTGAGTAACACTCAGAGAAAGATCAGTCAGTTTCCTCTGAGCAAAGTCATCCAAGGACAATCACTTTACAACATGGGATTCAAGAAAGTGGGAAGATTGTAGTAAATATATTCTTGAAATTAAGACAAAGCTGCACACAGAGAGTTTTAATGAGTAGGTGACACATAGCTTGATAAAAAGAAGACTCTGAGATAGCTTCTGACAGAAAGTCGGAATGCCAAGAACAAAAAAGAAGAAAAGGGAGTAAGGAATAAAGAGGAAGGAAGAAAACCTTACATGTAACTCAATTACTGTGTTAAAGAAATTATTGATATTATGCTTTGCTATTATGTGTTTATCTATAGGAGTTGAAAATGTTTCCCTAGTCAAGAGAGTGGCATGCCTAGATGGAGGATACTTTTCCTTACTTAAAGTACACTTCGAATACCTGGAGTGTCATTGCAAAGTTCTGTAATACCTATCACAATCAGTTATTAATGGTCAATATCCCAGTGTTCTCTAAGACATAGGGATGTCTATGTTTTTAGGTTACTGACATGTACCTACCTTTTCTTTTCTTTCCTTTTCTTTTCGTGCCTTCATTTCTATATTTGGCAGGCATTTGTTAGTATAATTATTAAATTATTTGGAAGCCCAGAAATTCAGTGAAGCATGTGATTCCCATTTTATATGTCTAGTGGAGAACAGCCTCTGAATTCTTGCAACTGGATATGACAAAAATCCAGTCAAAGCAAAAATCTATCTTAGAATGCTTTCAGGGTATCAGGAGAGGGTAGAAGAGGGGAACGAGGGTGAGGCAATTCACTTAAGACACTGAAATCATTCAAGCAGTAGGGTAAGGTCCTGTGATGTGTTAGATTTTCTTGAGCAAGCCAACAAGTGCACACACACACACGCACACACTCTCACAGAAGATCAGTTCTATTTCTGGAAATAAGGCAGACAAGTTTTCAAATAAATCTCTTTAAGTATAACTCATCTAAAAATCCTAGCTGTATATTTATATAAACATGTGGGTATGGGTAGATAGGTGATAGGTGATAGATGATAGATATAGATAGATAGATAGATAGATAGATAGATAGATAGATAGATAGATAGATAGATAATCACATGACTTAGCTGGTAGAAGTAAGAAAATTCTCTAGTGTCCAGAAATGACAAGAAAACTTGAATNATCACGTGACTTAGCTGGTAGAAGTAAGAAAATTCTCTAGTGTCCAGAAATGACAAGAAAACTTGAATCCATGGGGCATGCACTGGCATTGTAGTTTTCTCTGGGGGTATCTTGTTGACCTGGTGACAGAGGCTAAAATTTAGCAGTCTACATGTCAGTGTTGGGAGACAAAGCCTAGAGCCCGAACATTGCAAGAGATGACGTAGGAGACCCATTTCTCAAAACTGTACCTCCAGGAGCGGCATGTTCAGATTGAACAGGGAACTTCCTCTGGAGAGGAAGACAGTGAGCAGACCTGCCTAAATATTGGTTTGGGTGCAATGTGACTAGAGGAAGGTGGGGAAAACCTCAATGAAAATTTCTAAGCTCAAGACCATACTAACAAGTATTTAAGACCAGAATATCTACTGTCTGTGTGGTCTGAAAAACCATAAGTTTACATTTAGTGTGGTCCTGAGTTGGTAGGACCCTTAAGGGAATAGTGTTCTCAGACCACCAGAAGAACGTTCACTCTCTAAAGCCAGACCCATCCCACAGATGAGGAAGGAGGATGAAGGCTGTTATAAGGAAGATTCAGCAGAAACAGGAAGCCATAGTCAGATATGCAAAAATGATGGATATTGGAATTGTCGAAGAATATAAAACAAGTATGTTTAGTATCTTAAAGGGAGAAAAAGGCAAATTGAAAGAATGACAGCGTAATAAGAGATTATGAAAATCAACCAGATTGATGTGAAAAAGAACCAAATAAATATGTCAAGATGAAAACCTGGAAATTGGAAACTTAATGACTGGATACATAGTTGATTATGGGGAAATAGAGCTGGTGACATTTCCCAGATGACAGCAGAGACAACCCTGGAAATGGAAAATCTGAGTGACTAAGGGATATGGACAGTGGAGTCAAATTGGCCACTGTTAAAATACATCTAATGCTTCCTAAAGGAGAAACCAGAGGGAGGAGGAAAGAAGAATCTGGAAAGATAGTAACTGGGAATTTTCTAGGACTGGTAGAAAAACCATGTCATGGGGTTCTGGAAACCCAGCCAATCCCAAGCAGAGTAAATAAAAAGAAATTCAACACTAAGATATATAGTAAAATTGCAGAACAGTACAGATAATGAAAAACTATCTTAAAAGTCGCCAGAGGGAGAGGATAGATTGCCCATTAATTGGTTAACTACATAATTTGTCATTTACACCAGGATACTTTGAGAAGGAAAGGGGATGCTAACAGGAGACAGGCATAATCTGGGGCTGCAACAGGCGCAGGGGAGTGCCTGGTAACCAAATCTATAAAATAATAACAATTTAATTGATAGCAAGCACAAGGAGAGTCAGGAAGACATTGGATAATACCTTCAAAGTGCTGAAAAAAGTATTAGAATTGCATATCAGTAAAATCTCTTTTAATAATAAGGGTCAGGGCACCTGGGTGACTCAGTTGGTTCAGCGTCTACCTTTGGCTCAGGTCTTGATCCCGGGGTCCTGGGATTGAACCCCTCGTTGGGCTCCCTGCTCAATGTGGAGTCTGCTTCTCCCTCTCCTTCTGCCTCTCCACCCTGCTTGTGTGTGCTCTCTCCTTAAATAAATAAATAAAATCTTTTAAAAAAATAATAAAGGTCAAAGAAAGACATGTTTAGATAAGCAAAAATGAAGAAGTGACAATCAGCAGACCCTCCCAAAAGTAAATTCCTTGTAAGAGAAGGAAAATGAGCCCAGAATGAGTCTGAGATGCAAAATAGTCAATGAACAAAATTGAAATTAACACTGACTGATAAAGTAATAATAATAATAATGCCTAAGGTAAAAGGCTACAAAAATTAAGACAGATCTAAATTTCTGGGCAAAAATAGCAAAGAGTCCAGAAGGGAGGTAACTTTTTTAAAAAGCTAATTAAGACTCAACGCTTTTGGAGGGTAAAGCTATTGGTTAATTTTACATTTTGTTAAATGAAATATCTATGTTATATTTTCTGGGTCATTACTAAAAATAGAAGCAAAGTATTACAGCTACATTCTGTTTATAAGAAACAACACTTCAGAGCACAGTAAGGTTGAAAAAGATAGGGAAGGTAATGTGAGGCAAATTCTACAAAGACGAAAGTAGGATGGCCATTTTAATCTTAGATGAAAGAAACCTTAAAGCAAAAAGCATTAATGACAATGAAGAAGATCACTACATATTGATAAAAATTTCAACTACCAGGAAATTACAGCAATTTATAGGTTCAATAAAATAGGCTCAAAGTATATAAAGCAAAATTTGGAAGAATTACAAGAATAAATTTGCATATTAAATTTACATGCCATGATAGTGGGAAATCTCACTACCTCTGTAGCAATAGACGGATAAAGCAGGCAAGAAAAAGTAAGCTTGATCAGAAGGTCATTATATTTAAAAATCACATTTGGGGCCATAAAGCCACTATCAATGAATAATTTTTAAAATCTAATTCATATAGGGGCGTCTGGGTGGGTCAGTCAGTTAAGCGCTTGACTCTTGGTTTTCACTCAAGTCGTGATTTAGGGTGGTGAGATTGAGCCCCATCTCAGGCTCTGCTCTCTGTGCCAGGTCAGCTTAAGATTCTCTCTCCCTCTTCCTCTGCCCTTCCTGCTTGTGCTCACTCTCTGTCTCTCAGAAAAAAATAAAATAAAATCTACTTCATATAGAAGATGATGTCTGACCACAGCACTATTAAGTTAGATACCAACACCCTCACCGTATCCCTCAAAGAACCTGGACTGGGGAAATAAGAGTAAATAATCAGCAGGTAAAAAGAAGTCTCCATTTTTTAGAAAATAGAATTGCAAAGTAAGGTAAATGCTACATACATGTTTAAAACTGTACTTAGAAAAAAAGGAAAAAAAAGCCCTTAAATGCTTACATTTTCAAAAAGAAGGAAATACATGAGCTTGCCTCCAGTTTAAGAAAGTAGACTAGTGCCAGAAAAATGACAAATAATGCAGAAGAAAGGAAACACTACTCCTTTTCTGTTACTTTACAGTTTTCACTTTTTTAAAAAAAGATTTTATTTATTTATTTGACAGAGAGATAGAGAGCACAAGTAGGCAGAGCGGCAGGCAGAGGGAGAGGGAGAAGCAGGCTCTCGGTGAAGCAGGGAGCCTGATGTGGGGCTTGATCTCAGGACTCTTGAGATCATGACCTGAGCCGAAGGCAGAGGCTTTAACCCACTGAGCCACCCAGGTGCCCTACAGTTTTCACTTAACATTGTTGTTCCTCATTTTCGTGTCTTACTTTTATTTGTCTGATCATAGGGCTATGCATTCCATTTTCATCTTGTCAATTTAGAAGTTTTACCATCATGTGCCATTTAACTAATGACCTGGCTTTTCCCCATCTCTAGAAAGTGGACTGAGTGTGTCTATTGCCCTATTATTTCAAAGCTATTTCTCCCACAACGACCCACTCTTTCCCTACTGACTTCCTCACGGTTTGCTCAAAGCCTAATAGAACAAAGTCTTTAGAATTCTTTTGTTTTTCCCTTTTCTCCTCTTTCCAGTCATCTCTTACCCCCTAATTAAACCCTGGAATGTTTTCACTTCCTCTTGCACTCTTAATTCTGAGGCTTTGCCGAAATAGCTGGACATAGAATTTTGCTTAACAATTGTTTGTGTGTTTGTCTGTCTTTGGGGTCCACGTGCAGGATTTACATTACCCATTATATTCTTATCCATTAATATTTAATGATATATTTGCAAAAACAATGCATTATTCATCTCTGATTGTTTTCTCCTTTCCCTTTCCTCATGTTGAAGTCTCTGTTCCAGTTCATTGGTCTCTGGAAAGGGCTTTTTCTCAGGTATTTGCCTGAGATCGGGGCATTCTGTGAATTAGTGCTTGTCCTTGAGTATTTTCTGCTCCCCTTAACAGGTAAACAACAGCAAAACCCTAGTATAGGGTTCTGGGGGGTTCTTTCAATCTCCTCTAGCTTCCAGTGTTGCAGGTAAGAAGTCCAGTGACAGTTAAAAAAGGAAAAGCCTAGAAACTTGTTTTACCCAAGCATGTGTTTGTTTCATCAATCTAACCAAAAACTCTGAACATTTTTTTACTCTGTAAACTTGTCTTTCTTTGGCTTAGGAAAATTTTCTCCTAAGTGATTTAAAATTATTTCTTCTACCTCATACGTTCTTTCCTCTTTTACAATGTCTATTATTCAAACAGATTCAAACAGTGGATCCAGCATCCATTTCCCAAATTCTCCCCTTGCAACCTTGTGGTTTCCAGCTCCTGGCATGTTTCACTCTGCAATTTGCTGTTGGTCTGCCATCTTGAGGCCACTAACACAAATCTCATCAGTCACCATCAGCCCTCTGCATTCATGCACTGAATTGGTAAGGTTTTCATTTTGTTATTCCATAGTATTGTTCCTAAGGACTTCTTTTCTTTTCTTTTCTTTCTTTTTTTTTAAATTTAGGAACCATTTGTCTGATCCAACAAGTCTCTTGCATTGGGTATGCAATGTGATTGTTGACTTTATTTGTCTTCTTTGACTTCTGGACATCTTTAGGTCCTTGATTCCTTTTTTTTTTTTTTTTTTTTTCCCCTCCCTCCATTGGCCAACTGGAGTTCAGGCCTATTTTTTTTTAGAGCTACTCTAAAAATCAGGAAACTCTCAGGCCATGGGGTCTCATCCCCATGAGCCTAGTACAGAGGCAGACAGCCCTCTCTGAGGCACTTTGGGAGCAGCCCTGTTCTCAGGTCACCCTGGGCTCTCCCAGCACCCACAGCGGGGAAGACTTGCCTGAACTTTTATGTCCCTGGGGAATCTTGACACGCCCAAGTAGGGTACGGTGGACACCCTGTCCCTGAGGTCTACATCTTGATTGAGGAACCCAGTCCCTTTATCTGACCTCACTCAGCTCAGCACTACTTCCTTAGCAAGGGAAGTTTCAGGGAAAGGGAGTGTCTACTGAGGACTGAGGCCTGATTTACACCCACAGTAGATCCTGGCTCTTGAGGGGCAAATCTTTTGGATCTGGAACCAGAAGGAAGGGGAATCTCATTTAGATTGCCATGTTCTGAAAATCCTCTGTCCAGGGCTTGCTTCTGTAAAATGAGAAAATTTAAGGGCTCTTTCAGCTCCAAAAATCTATAAATCAGAGCTTAAATAAGAAGCATTTGTGACTATAATAATTTATGGGAATAGAGTTTGCACAAAAGAAACACTTTAGAGCAAACTTTTTTTTTAAGATTTATTTATTTGTTTTAAGAAAGAAGAGAGTGTGAGCAGATGGAGGGTCAGAGGGAGAGAAAGAGGGAATCCTCAAGCTAACTCTCCACTGGGCATGAAGCCTTACTCTGGCTCTATCCCAGGACCCTGAAATCACTACCCAGATCACCACCCAGATGCTCCTTTAGGCTAAGTGTTTTTTGTTTTTTTTGGGTTTTTTTTTGTTTTTTTTTTTGTTTTTTTTTAAAGATTTTATTTATTCATTTGACACAGAGAGATTACAAGTAGGCAGAGAGGCAGGCAGAGAGAGAGGAGAGAGGAGGAAGCAGGCTCCCTGCCGAGCAGAGAGCCCGATGTGGGCCTCGATCCCAGGACCCTGGGATCACGACCTGAGCCGAAGGCAGCGGCTTTAACCCACTGAGCCACCCAGGCGCCCTAGGCTAAGTGTTTTTAATAAGAGAGTAGTTTTTGAGTTGTAATGCTTTTATGAAAACGCAACTCATCTGGTGACAGAGATCTAACTTGGAACTAGCTAGATTTGAATTTTCAAATCTGCTAATTCTGATCATTTATAGAACATAAAATGTTTTCTTTCCATAACCTAGAATAGTGCTTCTCAAAACTTTCTTGCACCCACAAATGGCCTAGCAGTGTTACAGTGCAGGTTCTGATTCAATAGGTGTGGGGGATGGCCGGAGTGAGAGTCTGTGTTTCTTACCCGTGGGTTTGCTCACACTGCTTGCCTGCGGCTCACATTTCAGCAGCAAGGCCTGGAATGTTTGTAGGGGTGAGTAGACCTCTGGCGGCCATAGGAGAAATGTGCCGTCATTTGTCAGGCAGCTCTACATTCTTTTTCTGGGAATGATAAAAAAAAAAATCCCCTCCAAAGCCAGCAATTGATAGATCTCTGACCTGATACAGGCAAAGCCAACGTAGTTTATTAATTTGGATGCCGTTAATCTGGAATTTGGTGTCATTCCAAACAGACTACATTGCCAGGGATAAGCAAAGAAGAGATGTGTTTATTAAGTGCTAAAGCAAATGCATTTTTTTAAAAAATGGAAACCAACTTAACGGTACCCTTTATAAACAAATAATAAATGAACTCTAAATGATTAGTCATTATTTTATTAAATTTTTAAAAAATTCGTTAAGGCTTTTAACTTAATTCTCTTATCCCTGTCAAGGGTGGCCATAAATTACATTTCTTATGAAACATTCACTGATTCAGCTCATTTCTGAAGCAGAATAGCCTACTCTTTAAGAAAAAAAAGAGCAGTTTTACAGTAGTTTTAAATTTCTCAGTCTTTTGGCTCCTTTCGGCCTGTGCTTCTCAAATAGAAAATAAAAAGTGCTATGCCATTTGACTATTGTCAGTGTTTCAAATTAAACAAAGAATCTATAAATGTTTGAAAGGTATTCAATTCTGGAAACTATTTTTTCGTATTTTTTTTCGCCTAGCTACAAGTATGTTTCTTATTTTGAATGTCAATAGATCTGTTTCCTGGCTTTGCCATGATAAACAGATAAATGTTCCAGAAATCATCCTTTTTTTTTTTGAGATAACAAAATTAGTATCACTTTAGGAAGGAAGATAAACTCCTACACCAAGAATGTGCTGGTTCTCAAACTTGAAGCCCATCTAATTGAAACAAACTTGCATATTGGTGTCAATATCAGCTTGAGAGTGGCCGAAACCTCTGTCCTCCTGAGCAGCTCCTGGAAAATGGTTCGTTGGCTCATGGAAATTCTCTTGACTTTAGTCATGACCCAGTGTCCTTGCATTTGAACACTAAATAAGACCCCAAAGCAGGTCTGTTTCCTTTGCTGGCTTCCACAGTATCGTCTTATCCATTTATGTAATGAGTTACACAGAGCTTATATATTGTGAGAAGTTATGTAAATGTTTATTCAAACCCCTAATTAGTCAGCTTCCTAACATCTGGAGTCATTACTGCTACTGACCCAGACTTGGGAGTTATTGAAAGAAGGATGCAAAAGGTTTGGTGAGAAGTGCAGGTAAATGGTTAATTACAGATATTTGTTCTATTTTTAGAGTCTCCAAGATCACACAGAATTTTATAGGCGACCCCTGACTCAGGGATCGACATGTGGTTCTTGTGTATAACCAGACATCATCTGATAATGTTTCTGATAACCATTTGTTACTAAATGAAAGGAGAAACTCTTCCTCCGCTCTGCACTCACACCACTTCTGACACCAGGTGTGTGGGGCTTTTCACACCTTGACCAGTCCTCTGACACCAGCTGGGTGTCCTGCCGTTCAGCTCAGCTCTGAGACTGTTTATCTGGGGTTAGCAGAAGACCCCAAGGGTTCAGGGGTCAGTTTCACAGGACAACCCCACTTCAGACTCCGATTGTTGGTGCTGGTCCCCAGGTCATTCACCCTTCCTTCTGATTTGGCTACAACAAATTGGGGGTTCCAGGGACCCCCTCCTCAGGTTCAGAATTTGCTATTATGTCTCGCAGAGCTCCGGGACACACTTACTTACATGTACCAGTTTGTTATATAATAAATAATATGATAAAGGATGCAAGTGAGGAGATACAGAGGATGGTCCAAAAGGGTCCCAAGCCCAGTAGTTTCTGTCCCCATGGGGTGACGATGTGTCACCCTCCCAGCACATGAATATATTTACCAACTCAGGAGCTCTGGAACACTTTAGAGATTTTTATGGAGGCTTCATTATGTAGATACGATTAGTTATTAACTTGGTTTCTGGCTCCTCTTCCCTCCATTGAGAATGGGGAGTGGAGACGAAAGTTCCGAGCTTCTAATCACGGCGGGATCTTCCTGGTGACCAGCCCCCATCCTGAAGCTGTCCGGGACCACCCAGGCTCTCCTCCTTTGAACCAGAGTCATTCCCATCACCCAGGAAGTTCCAAGTGCCAGGAATTGGAGTCAAAAGCCACTTTCCGTGGTTTCAGTTATAGTTGGTCAACCAAGGTCAAGAAGCAGATGGTCCTCCTTCTGATGTATCCTCAGAAGGTCAAGATAGCTTAATGCTACATCACAATGCCTGCGTCACTCCGCTCACTTCCATTCATCACACAGGCATTGTGCCATCTCACTTCATCACAAGAAGAAGGGCGAGTACAGCGCAATAAGGTATTTGAGAGAGACCACATTCACCTAATTTTATTATAGTATATTATAATAATCGTATATTGTAAATATTGTGTAATTGTTCTTTTTTTATTGCTTGCTGTTGTTAATCTCTTACTGTGCCTAACTGATAATTTAAACTTTATTATAGGCAGGTGTGTATAGGAAAAAGCATAGTATGTATAGGGCTTGGTACGAGCCATGATTGCAGACATCCACTGGGGGGCCTCAGAACGTATCCTCCATAGACACAGCGGGGGGTAGGGGGCCACTGTACTAAAATTCAAGGCACAATTCAAGTACTTATTTGGCACTTTAAAACGCAACTTATTTCTTTGTTGAGATAAGTCTAATTTATTCCCCTTCTTGCCTTTCATTCTGTGGAGCTCTTCTATTAAGTGAGACAGAAAAACACAAAGGTAATAATTGGAGCGACTGTTCAAGCTAGAATGGGAAGCAATAATTCCAGAGGCCACTTACACACACACAAAAGGAGCATATTTCCCCTTATCTGTGTACCCACCATGAAAACCGTAGAAGTCATTTGAAAAACTAAAACATTCATGGGCTCCGTGATTTCGGAAGTAGAGTAAGAGATGTGAAAATGAAGGCAGGTGAGGCTAGACCTCAGGAGATCCTACCTCACAGGTGGGAGTGACTTCTACCAGCTTGAGACATCTTCTACCCCCATTACTGAATACTTTGCTTTGTGTTGTCACCTTTGTTTACTTCTAAAATCCAGAAGTAGGGGCATCTGGGTGGCTCAGTCAGTGAAGCATCCAACTCTTGGTTTCCGGCTTATGTCATGATCTCAGGGTTGTGAGATGGAGCCCCGAGGGGGGGGCTTGCACCAGGCGTGGAACCTGCTTAAGACTCTCTCTCTCCCCCTCTGCACACCCCTCTAAAATAAGTAAATAAATAATAAAATGTTAAAAAAATAAAACCCAAAGATATGCTTAAAATATAAGTTTAAGGGTGCAGCCGGTATTAGTAGTTCACACAAAAGATGGAATCGATTCAGCCAGATTGCTTTCCTCCTACATGGGCAGAGCCCTGAAGGAGTAGAGTGTTCATGGGGCAGAGGGGAAGGAGAGATGAGTCTCCAGTCCAGAATTCTCTCCTGTAGTTGCCTCCCTAGGGCAGGGGGGACTGGCCTCCGTCTATGGGCCAGGATGGGGCCGAAGAATGAGGCATCTGTTGCTGGCCATTGAGGTGCCACGTATGGACAGGCAAATATTGAAAGTCATCCTCAGAGGAATGCAAGGTCAGAGCCAAAGCAAACATTCTACCCCAGGCCAGCAATCCCAGGGTCCAAATAACAAGTAGAAACTAAGGTAAGACGCCAAATGGGTTAGAAAAACAAACTAAAAGAGGCAAACTGCCGAGTGAGAGTATCAGGCGGGACCCAAGCAGGCAACTATTTGAGGTCATGCTGAATGGATTTAGAAGAACTAAAATAGTTCCCAACTAACACCAGCCCTGCCATCACCAGCAGGCTCTCTTCTGTAGGGTGTCCCTAGATTTGCCTGGTGGAAGGCTCTGAAAAAAGTCTGAAGCTTGCATTTCCAAGATGGAAGGTGGTCCCCTTTGTCACAGTGGATAGGCTACCAGAGCCCTTGTTGGGATCCAGTGTTCAGGGCGGGTTGTTCGGGGGAGGGGGTGCTGGGTGGAGCAGGGGGGTGTGGGGCATGGTGGGGATGTTTGCAGTAAGAAGCTGGAGACCGAAAGCCTAAAGGGCCCGAGTGGGCTTCTGGTTTCTGAAGTGTTGGGTCTGTAAGATTCTGGAGGAAACCCAGGCATCTTGCTTTGAGATGCCCTTCTCTAGGAATGGACAGCTATCAGTTTATGACTTTCGACCCTCCACATACTGCAGTGTTTTCTAGAGATCATTCTAGATGTCACAGTTCCTCCCGCTCCCAGGTACCCATCAAATGCCAGGCCTGTTGTTATAGAATGGATACTCTTGGGGAAGGAGTAGGGGTTTGTTAGAGCAAATGCCACCAAGCTGAGGTGGATGAATTAGTTATTTGGTTGCTGTAGAACTGTAAGAGCTTCCCCCATTGCCATTTTATCAAGTTAATGTTGATTAGCTATTCAAGTAAGCCAAGCCCAGTAATAAGGGCTCTCACTGAATGCTTCCCACACTCAAGAGCAGACCTTGCCCAGCATCTGTGACCCCTTTCTTCCTTCCCAGAGAGCCCTGATTCTATTCAGTTATCCCCCCACCTACCCAGCCGTGTGCCCCAGGAGAAGCCACCCCCTGCTCAGCACGAGGCTGGCTCCGGTTTATCTGAGGCTCCTTCCATTACTTTTGACAGTTTCTGTTTCAGGAAGGAGCATATGACCACATTTTGGCCAACAGAGCTTGATGGAGAAGGGTGCCAGGGGTTCTGGGAATGTATCCTCACTCCTAAGAGAAAGCCATGGAAAGAAACTTCTCTTCTGTAGTCCATGATGAACTTCAATCTCATTCCTGGAATCTTGCTACTTGCCTGAGGTTGGAGCTTACACATGGAGTGGGGTGGACCGAATCTCAGAGAAATGCAACCAGGGTTCTGATCTACCTTATTGATACAACAATATAAGGTGGCCATGTTTTCCCCCATACTACCAAGGAGGAAAATGGAGCTTGAAGAGCTTAAGTAATGCTTCCAAAATTGTACAGCTCCTTAGGTAGGGTCAGGATTTGAAGGCGACATGAGTGCATCTGTCCAAACAGACAGGACATCTCTGGGGGATGGGCTGGGCCTGAGTACAGAGCTACCCGTGGGCAGGGGACTAGTCCAAGGCCAGGCTGCAGGAGAAGGCAGGAGACCTGGGGATCTGCAAGGAGCACACCACTGTGACTGAGTATAGAGAGGAAATGGAAGGAAACCAGAGGTAAACCTCATCTATTTCAGAATTTCAGCTAGAAAGTCGTATGTAGAAAGAAGCATTGTGCAACCTCTTTACAATCAAGACGGACACACACACACACACACACACACACACACACACACAGAGAGAGAAGGGACTTGAGCTCATTCTTTTGTTACTACCCTAAGATTTTCTGGACTGGTTTGAAAACTTAACTCTCATTTGCACTCTATTTCTTATTGGAAAATACTTTAAGAGTCCCGCCCCCCAAATAACTACTATGTATGAACTTTTGATAAAATACAATCATCTCTTGGTATTAAAATGATTTTGTTGGTGGTGGCGGCGATTTGGACTCTATTTATTTTTTAAGATTTTATTTAGTTATATGACAGAGAGGGATCACAAGTAGGCAGAGAGGCAGACAGAGAGAGGGGAGGAAGCAGGCTCCCTGCAGAGCAGAGAGCCCGATGCGGGACTTGATCCCAGGACCCTGAGACCATGATCTGAGCCAAAGGCAGAGGCTTTAACCCACTGAGCCACCCAGGCACCCTGGACTCCTTTTAAAGCCAAGTACAATGCCTAGAACCTAGCAGGTGCTCAATAAGTAACTGTTCAACAGAGGAAGGAAACTGATCATTGACTCTACTTGACTTCTATGTAGAATATAAACAGAAAGAAGTGAGTTTCCTTTAAAAAAGTGCAGATGATGAAGGATATTTCTACAGATGAAATTCCCTTCAACCAATATTGGCTGAAGAAGAAAGAAAAGTGTTTAAGGAACTTTAAGGCTTTTAAGAGCACAGAACGTCGTCTGCTCAAGGCCAGTTTGGGGCCTGCTGCTCTCTGCTCCTTCATCATTGTCAGGTGACTATTCAGCACACACTCATAGCACATGGTAGGTACCCTGAGGTGTTCAGAAAGAGTTAGAACATAGAGCTTATGGGGGAAAGAAACACCCCAATCACATTGACCTTGTAATGTCAGAATATGATCACATTATTCTCCTGCTTAAAGACGTCCCACTTGGGGCCCTCTGCTCTGCCCCAACTGTAGCTCCCCACTGCTTTCCCTCCCCTCACCCCCCACTGCTTCCCCCTGCCACAGCCCTGCCACATCCTGGTTGAATCCCACCCGGGCTTGCTGCCACCTCCCACCCAGACCTTGCAGAAGTGGCTTCTGCCAGAGCCAGCTTCTGGTGTACCCATGTGGAGATGGGGCCCCCAGATCCCACCTGGGAGTCTTGGAAGCCTTTAAGAGAGACGCCAATAGCAAAAGAGGCATCTGGGAGTTGGTGCCCATCGGGATGATCATGGAAAGCTTTATGTGCTCCTCGTGTCAGGAAGGCAGAGGCCCAGATTGCTGCAAAAAATTTGGGCAAAGAATACATGCCCATTGAAGGACTTGTTGGATTTTGTTAAGGCATATGCAGAACTAGCCCTGGGTGAGAACAACCAAGTGTTGAACGTAGCCAGTATGTCACCCTGCAGACCTTTCTGGAACCGGCGCCTTCAGGATTGGAGCTAATTTTCTGCAAAGATTTTTAAAGTTCAGCCGAGATGTCTTTCTGCCCAAATCATCCTGCAGGAATCACACACCCATCTTCAGGGATGCTGGCATGCAGCTACATGGTTCTTGATACTATGACCCCCGAGATGTGTGGCTTTGATGTCACAGGTGCTATGGAGGACGTTTCCAAAATGCCACAGCAAAGTGTTCCTCTCCTGCAGGCCTGTGCCCACTTGATTCTCTTGTCCTGTCCATATACAGTTTTGTCTGCCTAAGGTGACCTCACCATCCCTTCACCTAGTTAATGCCCACTCAGCCTTCAGAAGTCAGATCAAACTTCACTTATTCAGGAAGAACCTTCTGGAATCCCCTGGAATGGATCCAGTTGTCCTGCCATCTTCTCTCATACAAGTCCCAAGGGAGTGGACCCTCACCCCGAGCAGTGGAAGGAAATAGCAACAGTAGTGGAGGAAAGCAATCGCTTTGCATTCCTTGACATGGTCAACCAAGGCTTTTCCAGTGGTGATGGTAACAAGTATGGTGGGCTATACGCCACTTCATCAAACAGGGCATTCATGTTGGTCTCCACCAATCCTGTGCCAAGAACACAGGTGGGCATGTGGGAGCCTTCACTGGGTCTGCAGAGATACACTGAAGCCAAAAGGGTGGAGTCACAGTTGAAGATCTTGACCATCCCATATATTCCAACCCTCTAATCAATGGGGCATGGGTTGCCTCAACCATCCTGACTGGCCCTGACCTGCAAATCGATGGTGGCAGGAGGTACAAGGCGTGACCGGCTCCATCATGGGCATGGGGACGCAGCTGGTCTCTAGCCTCAAGAAGAAGGGCTCCTCCCACAGCTGGGAGCCCATGACTGACCAGATGGCATGTTTTGTTTCCCAACACTAAAGCCGGACCAGTGGAGAGGCTAACCAAGGAGTTCTCCATCTGCATGACAAAGGATGGCCACATCTCTGTGGCTGAGGTCACTTCCGGCCATGTGGGCCACCTTGTCTGTGCCATTCACCAGGGCCCCCAGTAATTTCCCTCCTGAGGGGGAACAGGCACAACCTTCCTGCCTACAGACCCCACTGCTGTGAGAGTCACGTCGAGGAAGGAAGGCAGATGGAGACGAGCAGGTCATTTCTTTCAACCACAGTACTTAACACTCAACCCCTGACTGTTTTTCTCAGAAAAGAACAGGTAGTGGAATAGGACAGAGGCATCTGTGGTGGGTGTCTGAAACTTTGTGGCTCAAACCCCAGACTCCTGCTCATCCTTTAACTCTAGCTGTTCCGAAAGAGTTTACATGTACAAGAAAGACATAGCCCCCCACCCCCAAAGCCCTCGATCATGCCATTGCGACATTCCAGAAGCTTCGACTGCAGCACCTTATGGTGTTGGGGTACCTCTGCAGATCCACCTTGAGATTAGCGCCCATCAGAGGCACTGTGGGAAGAGCTCGTTCTACCATTAGCCGACAGCCTCGTGTTTGTCCTCCCGCAATCCAGCAAGCTTATCACCAGCCCTCGTTACAGAGATCATGCTGCATGAAAACCAGCAGGTCTGCTGCCCCTGGCGAGGAGAAGATAATATGCTTCCCGTCTTAGTTAAGAAAATAAAAGGGGGTGGGGCTCTTCTTTTTAATACCTTCAGGCATTTTAACGTCCCTCCCTTCTCCCTTAGCATTGCTGTTCTTCTGCTGAGGCACCGAGATCTAGACCAAGGCTAGATCTTCATCCTAGTCTACTGCTCGATTGCCCAGCAACCCCATCCTACGGATTTGGTTATTTGAAGAATGAAGAACCTGATCTTCCGCTCCTCCCCTCCCCTTTCTCATCAGAGAATAGTGGAGGGTGGGCAACTGCATTTTTGGCTCCACATCCTCTCAGAGGAGTGGGTCTCTTGTCAGGAGGCCGCCTCTGTCCAGTTAGACCTCTTCCCTCACTCAGTGTGCCTGTGTAGACTCTCACCTCACATCGTGAGCCGGCAATGCAGGGCACAGCCGGGAAAGAGGAGTACCTGGGCTTCGGTTTTAACCTTTGTGTGCTGCCGGCTGAGCTCGGGCTTCACCCTTTGGAAAGATAATCTGCTCCAATCATGTAGACTTATTGCAGCCTGGTTTCTCTGTTAAAAGAACGTTACCGTAAGGCCGCCTGGGTGGCTCTGTCGGTTAAGCATCTGCTCAGGTCGTCAGACTCCCTACGAGTCTGGATTCAGCATCGAGCCCCACGTCAGGCTCCCTGCTCAGCCAAGAGCCTGCTTCTCCCTCTCCCTCTGCCTCCCTGCTCATGCTTTCTCTCTCTCTCTTGAGTTCTCCCTCTCTCTCAAAGAAATAAATAAATTCTTTTTAAAAATAAATAAAGTTACTGTAGACCTGACGAGGGGGAAAAGACATCCCACTTCCTGTAGGATAAAGAGAATAATCTTCTAGCCTGTGTGCTCTACCTAAATCAACAGGCTTTTTCTCAAGATCTCTCTGCCTTTCAACCCTGTCTGTCTTTCCGTCCTTTGAATGCTTGATTCTCTTGTCCTGTCCATATACAGTTTTGTCTGCCTAAGGTCACCTCACCATCCCTTCACCTAGTTAATGCCCACTCAGCCTTCAGAAGTCAGAACAAACTTCACTTATTCAGGAAGAACCTTCTGGAATCCCCTGGAATGGATCCAGTTGTCCTGCCATCTTCTCTCATACAAGCTCTATGCCCCTTGAAAAGTACTCATCCAAAGAGTAATCAAGTCAATGGACAATTACATGTTTAACATTCGTTTCTCCTCTAGGATTCAAACTTGAGGAAAACAAGCATGTTTCTCTTATCCTTGAGGAATTCCCAGGTCCTAAAAAAGTGCACTGTGTGTTATTGTGGAGAAAATGAATGAATGAATGTTAAATACAGTTGTGCCCTCATACTCTCCTACTCAGTTTTCTGTTGTAGGCTTCTCATACTCTGTCCATCCTATAAAAGTCAGAGGTGTTTAGGGTTCTGTTCCTGAAACTTTACTTTTCTCTTTTTGCCTAGCCTTCCAATGAGACTCCTTGGCAGCAACTGACATCCTATGTTCATGATTCTGCCATGATGTCTCCATAGAACCTTCCGCCCTCAGAACAACCACCTCCCAGACGTCCTCATGTTGACCTTGTACAGGTACCTACACTTCAATTCTGATGCAAGCCCCTTTCTTAAAGCCTTGTCTGGTTACTGCTATAATTTCACACCTTACTCCCTTCCCACCTTTCTCAGCAACCAGCAACTCCTGAATGTAGGCCTGTCTCCTTGACCACTGGGCCTTTGCACAGCTGGGATCAAACGTATGAAAAAGAATTCAGGAAAGATGGAATGTAGGCTTTTCATGGGGGGAATAACACGAGGAAACTATTTTCAGGAAGCTTTATTTCACTTATTCTGTTACTGTATTAGACTTTCACCAGTGACTCAGATGACGAAGCCGAGTGAAATGTACATGAAGTTTGGGGGAAGATATATTCACAAGCTTTTGATTTAAGGGAAATTTAGCACTTTGGAAAGGTAGCAGAAACAGAATTCAGTTAGAGGAAAAGCAGAGGACTGCAGAAAGAGGAGAAACTTAAGATGGAAAAAGGAACATTTGCTGTATGTGAGCATAGCTATCAAACATCAAGAAAAAGAGAATGGAATCCTAGTAGAAAGTGTCTTTAAATTTGCACTCTAGTACCATGCTTTCAAAACAAACTTGCTTCTAATTGTAGAGGCTCTAAAAAGCATGGAAGGAGGAGAAACTAATTGCGGCTGTGGAAAGATCCCTGGACCAGGAGTCCAAAGACAGAGAGACTCAAGTCACGGCTCTTCCATATGATAAAACCTAAGTAGAATATCAGAGGTCGTTAGACTTGGCTGAAAGCCGAGAGGTCATCCAATACAGATTCTCACCGAAAAGCAAGGAGGTGGAGCCCACGTGCAAAGGACCTCCAAAGCCACACCGCAGGAAGTGGTCGAGACGGCGCTCCTGACCCCGCTGTCCCCCGCACCTGGCTACCTCCCTGGCTTCTGGCTCAAAACCTCGGAGATGCTATTTCTCCATTTGCCATTAAATATTGCCATTTCAGTGGAAATATAGTTAAAAGGAACAGCCCTCATTTATGAAGCAACGCTGATCAAATTAAAAATAGCAATCATCATCAAAATAAACAATTTGGCTTCCTCCACTTCCACAGCGCTGTTGGAGAGCCTAGAGAAGACCTGAACTGGGGCCAGAAAGCAGGGTCCAGGTGGTGCTGTACCAGGCTCGGAGGAATAGTGGGGGACACTTATTTTCTCCCAGGACTATTTATTAAGCACGTAGTAAGGCACTCAGGCAGGTGCTGCGGTGATGCAGAAAAGACAGACCTCAGGGGAGCCTCCCCGTGAGCAAGAGGAGGCGCCGGGACACTCACCAAGGTGACTTACGTGCAGCAGAAACAGGTTCCAGGCCCAGCAGGTCCCCATGGAAGAAAGGGCACCGTCTCTGAGGAAGCTGTGTGCACAGCAGCCTTGTTAGACCAGCACCGCGTGGAAAGGCTTTTAGAGCCGATACAGGCTGCCTTGTGCTCAAAATAAGGAGAGAGAATAAGCTCCCTTTGTAGTAGCATCAAAAGAGGTAAATAGAATTAGGCAAAGTGTCTTTACATTGAAATTTAATCCAAAAATTATTTGCTGGAGAAATTTTTTTCTCAAAAAAAAAAAGGATAGATTATCATTCGGCTGGGATGGCTTAACTATGTTAGCTAAAGTTTTCAAGACTCAGTGAACTCATAAAATGCTATTTTTACAAAAAACACAATTACTTGAAAAATTGTGTGAGTACTTAAGCACTCTAAAAGCAGACAATTAGCGCTTGTAAAACAGTGAATCATACTCCACGGAGTCTCCTGAAGACTGTTCTTTCTAGTTACATTTGGAAACCGATACTTAAACTTGGAACGTGCAACCATCCCAAAGAGGAGCCCATCTATTTTTAGAGCAGAAACACCACGAACCGGCAGAGGGCGCTAACAGCTATGCGCTGCCGTGTTAGTCTGAATAGAGCAAAACTCTATGGTTTTGCCCCTGGCATTAGCCGTTAGTCTAGTGTGTGCTTATCATAGTTACTTTGAGTATGTAGGTCCTTTTAGGAGACTTTTTTTTTTTTAAGATTTTATTTATTTATTTGACAGAGAGAGAGGGATCACAAGTAGGCAGAGAGGCAGGCAGAG
>LNAC01000419.1:597923-619350 GCA_002007465.1 Ailurus styani
TTTTTTTTTTTTATCCCATTCCCTCCAATAAATGCAAAAACAGTAAGGTTGTTAAAAGGCTCGTTTGAAGAAGCACACGCTCACAATGGAAACAGCCACAGAAACAATCGAAAACGTGTAACAAAAGCCCATGCACAGAAGACATTACTCATTGGCCCAGAGGAACAATTCAGTATCACAAAGAATGTGTTGAAAGAGCTATTCTAACCAGTCAATAATATTTAGCAAAAGATTGGGAAGAAAAACTACCAAATTGGAAAAGGGGGGGGGCGGGTGAGGAGGGTTGGTGCTTGGCGGGTTTAAGAAAAAGGCTAGTAGGTCACCCAGCATTTGAACATGGGGGAAGAACCAAGCCACTATGGCTTGGTGACAAGTCCCGGTGACAAGCCGTGGATGCCCAGGCCTCTTGGGATTGGCACACTGTGGTGCTGTGTCCAAGGCAGATGGAAGACTCAGTCCCACACAGGGGTACAAGGCTTAGTGAGAGAAGCAAGGGTGGAATTCAGCTCCCTTTTTGCTACCTGAGCTGGGGGACCAACCTGCATAAACAAGTTGATTGCTGGATAACTCCAAGGCACATGCCAGTCATCCTGGAGAGGGCGTGTCTGCCCAACAGATCTTCCTTACGGTTGAAACTGATCTGATTTGGAAATAGGTGTCAAATAGAAGTTAGACTACTGAAAGGGAAGCAGAACGTGCCACCCCGAAATGGGCCACTTTGGCGTAAGGTTCATTCGGAGCTAAAGGCACTGAAAAACAGCAGGACCAAGTAAGGTGCCCTGACCAACACTTTTCTTCCTGAAAGCAACATAAAAACTCCCCTTGAGAGATATCCTCTCCGTATCAGGAGGAAAGAAACATTCTTATGGCCAGGGATGAGGGAGTAGAGCCGAGAGGATTCCGTAGGCACAGATTGTGTTAAAATTCTCAGCTTCCTTTAGCTTCTCCACATGACTTAGTTATTTTTTCATAATTGTTTGCCTTTGTTCAACTCAATATAAAAGCATTTATATTTTGCCACTTTTTTGAGTCTTCACTTTTTTTTAAAGATTTATTTATTAGACAGAGAGAGAGACAGTGAGAGAGGGAACACAGCAGGGGAGTGGGAGAGGGAGAAGCAGGCTTCCTGCTGAGCAGGGAGCCTGATGCGGGGCTCAATCCCAGGACCCTGGGATCATGATGGGAGCCAAAGGCAGACGCATAACGACTGAGCCACCCAGGTGACCCGAGTGTTCATTTTTTGTTATTGTTGTTATTGCGTGTGTGTGTGTGTGTGTGTGTGTGTGTGTGTGTGTGTGTGTGTGTAAACTTCCATGTACACGTAAAGAGAAATCCGAATGCTTTTCTCCTGTTAACCAATCTTATGTCTGTTTGATTCTTGGGCCCTGCTGGGGACCCCAAAAAGATAAGAGGTTAAGTTTTGCTTCCCTTACATCAGTGGGGAGGAAAAGACCCTATCTGATTTGAAAGGTCTTAAAAGAATAATGTGTTCACCTCTGTGATGATGACACGTCAGAGGACCACAGCCATAAACTTCTCTCGGCCATTAGAACCTACAGAAGGAAAAGAAAATGCTTTTCAGGCAGAAATGACATTCTGGGAGGTCGGAGTCCAGGATTTAAGAGGTTGGCAGCGTCAGCTCTCTCTCTCAGGAGCCAGCTGCCATGTAAAAAGTCCGACTACACAGAGATCAAGAGGCTGTAAAGGAACCCCCACTAGCAGTGTGCAAAGATCACAGGGAGGGGAACCAAGCCCCCTGGCTGGTGCCCCAGCCCACAGCCAACAGAATGCAGACCCACAAGCAGCTCGCGGTCCGGCCGGAAAAACCACCAGTGCACACACAGAATCATGAGATGATACTAATCCGCTATTGTTTTAAGCCTGGAAGTTTGGGGTCATTCATTTCACAAAGCCTAACTAGATCACTAAAGTAGAGGAGCTTCTGTAACAGGTGTGAAAACAAAACAACAGATGCAGCCACGGGATTTCGTGGAAAGCAGCGTGAGTGGTCGGTCAGCAAAAAATCCACATGTGAGGTAATAAAGGAACAAGAAAAAATTTCCAGTAGAGCTTCCAAAAATGGCATGGGCTCCATTGTCCCTGGAGAGACAAGACAGATGAGCGTAGATCCGGGCCGTCGGAAGGGATTCCTATCATGTGTAGGACACTAGTGTAGATCAGCGGCTCTCAAACTACTTCAGTGATGGAACTGCAATATACAAAATTTATAAAATACTATGTTATTGGTAAGTTATTTTAAAGTTTAAAGCATTACTTTCACTTATTAAAAAGGCCATCCATGAGATCCATAATGCTTTTTAAATAATAAAATAATTAAACTATAATGGTAGATGTATTTATATCCTCTCTCTCCACTTCATTTCTATATTTTGTTTTGAATGCATCATACCTAGAAAATTCTAATTAACCTAGAAGTATGCTGAGAGGAACTCAACTTCAGGGATTTTGTCCCAAAGCAAAGGGAAACATCCAGGACATGGCAGGTGTTCAATTACTATTTCCCGAATGTGTAAAAAAGGAGTAGGCTTTAGGAATGGAGTTCCTGGTCAGGTCCCTTTTTTCCAGAAATGACCATTTCCGGGGCTGGCAGTGATGAAGATTTCTCCAGCCAGAAATGGTCTCAGTCTGATTTTCTTCACTTATTGCTTAGTTCTGGAGTCATCTAAGGAAGCACATATGCACCTTTTTTTTTTTTTTATCTATTCAAGGTGTAAGGAACCCTCAGCCTCTATTGCCCGCTTCTTCCCCAGGAAGCCCGGCCTGCAGGCAGTGGAGACCAACATCTTCATCAGCCTGTTGTTCCTCTTCCCACTTTAATACAGCCAATAGGGCTGTTTTTGTTATCTTTGGAATTTAACCCCCCAACCTGCCGTTTGTGTCTCTTCCCAAAAAGAGAAACTTCATTACTTTTATTTTCATTAATTCAAATTGAATTTCATTCATTTCCATCACACACGGTCAGGTGTTAAACACACATCCATGGCCTTACTTTACAGTCTCTTGTGCTAATAACCTCTGAATGGTGACTTTGTTTAATCTCAGCTGACAGTACTCATTCCAAGCAGCCAATGACTATCGGGTACCTATTCCGTGGAAAGCTGGTGCTGGCATTCACAAATGGAGGCTACAGATTCTATATGCTGTATTGGGTGTTTTTTTTTTTTTAAGATTTTATTTATTTATTTGACAGATAGAGAGAGAGAGAGATCACAAGTAGGCAGAGAGGCAGGCAGAGAGAGAGGGGGAAGCAGGCTCCTTGCCAAGCAGGGAGCCCGATGCGGGCCTCGATCCCAGGACCCTGAGATCATGACCTGAGCCGAAGGCAGAGGCTTTAACCCACTGAGCCACCCAGGCGCCCTTGGGTTTTAGCCTTTGACTAAAACACATACGGCTACACATATGGCTATGAAACGGCTTTCTCCCCTTCCCCAGCCACCTGCCAGGGCTAAGGTGGCTGCAGGAGACATGGGTAAAGGGAGGAAGAAAATGCAAGAGACAGCAACAACGTGAGCATCATAACCTCGAGGGGATTGCTGAGACGAGGCCCTTCTGGGCCAAGTCCAAGTTTCAATGATCTTGGAGGAGGTTTTCTGGAATCTTTTGCTTTGTCAGTCCTTCTGCTCCCCCTCGGTCCTCCATAGCAGTGTACACGTTATCTCTTTTAAATGTCACTTGTCACTTCACATGGCAACTATGAGTTTGTGTCTGCATTGTGACACGTGCCGTGAGCTCCTCCAGGGAGGGAACTCTGTCATGGACATCTCCTGTCCACGGGAGTGGATATAAAAGAAATGCTTGCCAAAAGTATTCCCAATAGTGCCTTTTCTCTTGCACTCAATCCGTGGCGTTCAAAAGGAATCCAATTTCAGATAGACCCTTAATAGCAAGGCATTTTAAACTGAAAGGTAACACCAGGGCTTCTAAAATCTGCATAAATATTTATCTGTGATTCATTAAGCTTTTTCTTTTGAAGGTTTGTTCTTTACCTTGCTCATGTTTGATCTCTGGAAACATGTAAAGTTATATGCAACTTTTGTTTTATTGATATCATTTTTTTTTAAAGATTTTATTCATTTATTTCACAGCGGGAGAGAGATCACAAGGAGGCAGAGAGGCAGGCAGAGAGAGAGAGGGGGAAGCAGGCTCCCCGCGGAGCAGAGAGCCCGACGCGGGCCTCGATCCCAGGACCCTGAGATCATGACCTGGGCCGAAAGCAGAGGCTTTNCATATGCAACTTTTGTTTTATTGATATCATTTTTAAAAACTAAATATTCGTACAATACTAGGTCCTCACTCTTTAGATGGTTAGCATGCGATCTTCGCATGCCCCACTGGGGTCCCTCTCTGAAGGCTCCTCGCTGCCCCCCTCAAGGCAGCAGGTGCCACCGTGGCCCCTGTCCTCTGACAATGCCCACGGAGACTGGGTCAGTCACACCCTCCTTCTTCCGCTTCCCTTCAGAAGATCACATCCTCCTAGTTTTCCTGCCTCCACTCTGTCGACACTGTGTAAGACACTCTTCTCTCTAACCGTTCTTGTTATATCTTGCTCTGTTCTACCCTGGCAGACAAGAGAGGAACCCTTTATTGGCCACCCCTTTCCCCGCCACCTTTCTAAGTTAAAGGAAAAAGAAACAAAAAACAAAACAAAACAAAAAACTCTCAATTCCTAGAATGAAGAGTGAAAGAAGAGCAACTGTGGTAAGAATTATATTATTCTTTATATGCAATTATATGACGAAAGTAGTGCCACCGATCTTTAAAACCCAGAAATGTCCTTCAGAATCAGATTGATCTTTATCACCTCCTCATCTGCACGACAGGATAGAGACTCCTCTTCGGTTGCCCACAGAGTTTATACTTTTAAAAAGAGTACTCAATGGTTTCTCGCATGTTCATTTTTTTTAAATTCCTGGTAATACATTGGTATTTTTCTTACCGTTTTTCATTTGTCAATGTCTAGCGCTTTAGCTACATAGTAGATAAAGGGACCACTGGTCCAAAGACCAGCCTGCAAATTGTTAAAACACTGTTTCCAGGGAGAACTGTGTCCTGAGATCCAGAAAACCAGTTGAAAGCTTACTCTTAGGACACAGTGTTTGCAGTTGTGGGGAGCAGTCCATAGTTCCTGGTCTTTGTATTCAGAAAAATTGGTTGTGCTGCTAATTCCTAACTTTCTTCTTGTGTGGACCTTCCTCTGGGTAATTTACTCTATCTGGCTTAGCCTCTTTGCTTTATGTGATAGTCTTTTTTTGTCTTATTTTGAAACATGTTTTCTACATTCAGTGATCCTTTCCCTCAGTTACATACACGTACACAAAAATCATACCAAAAAAGTCAGGAATTTGGAATATTGAACCTTATTAGATATCCACTTTATTCTGCCTTTTTTTCACACATTGTTTAGAAAAAGGAAACCACAGATATAAAACAAATTCCTTTCTATGCTACTCTAGACTGGATTTTTGGTATTCAATATTTCAAAGTCATGTTTATATTTACATTAGTTTACTTTATGCTCAATTTATGAAATTATATAATTTTTTATTATATCAATGTGTATATTTGTAGACCTAATCATATATACACTTGACTATATATCTTATTTTTATTTATAATTTTCTCTTCTGTGTTATAAATGGGAGAGCTAATGAAATTACTCTACAGGTAAATAAATAAATAAATTTATGAAATTGTATGCCACTCTGCTGAGAGAGACTGGAGAGGGAGGGACAATTGAGTTGGTCCCACAAAGCCTGAGGTGAGTCCTCTGGCCCAAATTCTAAGGTGATCCTCCAGAAGGCAAATACTGGAAGTGTTGCCCTGGAAGGTAAGCTGAGCTGAAAGCTGGGACAGTAGATCCAAGCCACTCTGCCCATGGAGAAGAGCAGAAGAATTTCAGGACCTGAGGTTTCGATTTGGAAAGGAGGGCTTTGGGGAGGCAGAAAGGCAGTTCCTACAGACGGGGTGCCAAACCTGCATCCTGGAGCCATTGAAAGGGGCCAGAGACATCAAGTTTTCCCAAGAACTCAAACTTGGTTTAACATTTTTAAATTGACCAATGTAAGTAAATATAGCAACAATCTAAATAAGAAAACGAACGTATGATCATCTCAATGGATACAAAAAAGCATTGACAAATCCACCATTCGTTCCTGTAAAAGCTTCCAACAAACTCAGAAAAGAAAGACACTTCATAGGGGAGCCTGGGTGGCTCAGTCAGTTAAGCGCCTGCCTTTGGCTCAGGTCATGATCCTAGGGTCCTGGGTTCAAGCCCCACATCGGGCTCCCTGCTCAGTGGGAGCCTCCTTCTTCTCCCTCCTTCTCCCTCTCCCTGCTGCTCCCTGCTTGTTCTCTCTCTCAAGTAAATAATCTTAAAAAAAAAAAAAAGAAGGGCACTTCATCACACAGATACAGTGTATCTATGAGAAACCTACATGTGACCTCTCACTTAATGGTAAGGGACTAAGCAGGAATGTTTGAACTACCTGTCTTCAATACTATACAGGAGGTTCTAGCCAGTGCGATAAGGAAAAAAGAGAAATGAAAGGTGTTCAGATTTGAAAGGAAGAAGTGAAACTGCCAATTCATTAATGACACAATGGTATTGAAAATCTTAGGAAATCCACCAAAAACATGGTTTAGAACTAATATATGCATTTAGTAAGGTTGCAGGATACAAGGTCAACATACAGAAGTCAGTTACATCTCTAATACTAGCAACAAACAATTGGAGATTGAAACATTTTAAACATACCATTGACAATAGTAACAAAAATATGAAATACTTTGGGAGTCATCTTTGAAAAGAGATGTAAGATCAGTGCCTTGAAAATGTCAAAATGTTGCTGAGAGAAAGTAAACGTCTAAATAAATGGAGATAGATACCATGTCAGAAGTATTATTGGGTCAGTACTATCGGGTCAGAAGACTCAATAGTCTTGTCTATTGGGATAGTAACAGATGTATAGTGATAGTCCAGACTTGCTCCTGTTTCGGAACAGCAATGAAATTTTAACAGCTCAGAATAGTCAAATAAGCTGCCTTTCCCAGCTTCTCTCTCCCTCCTTGCCAGCCTCTGCCCCTCTCCTCTCTGCCTCCCCGCTGAGCAGGGAGCCTGATGTGGGACTCGATCCCAGGACCCTGGGACCATGACCAAAGCCAAAGGCAGATGCTTAATGACTGAGCCACCCAAGTGTCCTTCTATGCCATTCGTGGTGGCAATGTCAAGGGGTTTGCGGATAAGTTTTAAAACCATCACGAAGACCCTTCCTCTAAAGGCGTGTGTGCACATAGCCTTTCTTGCTTCCTTTTGCTTCCCACCATCCTGCTGCCTGGATTGTGGCTTTTACCATCCTGGTTCCTGAGGTGAGGCAGGACCTGCAGAGCAACAATATGGCTGGGCTCTGGCTCATTGCACACCATCACACCAGCCCTTTACCACCTCCTTGGACTCTTACTTCTATCCTGTTTAAGAATATGTTATTTTGAGTTTTCTGTCACTCACAGCCCACCCTAACCTGTGCTGATTAGCAAGGGCATTAGGATTAGGGAGTGAAAACTTAAAAAAACTAGAGGAATCCTATGGTAAGGCAGGAAAAACGACATTCCATTAGCCTACCGCTCTTGAAAATTGAAGTTGTTTTTATGGCTTTGTAGGGGGGAAATCGTACCTTCTACTTCCTAGAGGTAGTCAAAGGGCCAACCTTAAAGAACCACGGTGCGTTTGCTGGATTTGAATGGTATGGGGTGTGGTAGGTGTGTGAGGGTGGTGTGTGTACCTCGAGGGAGGTGAAGCTGGGTGCCCGGTATGCCTGCTCCTCTGGCTTATCTCATTAGATTCTTTGACGAAAACTCTCATAAATTCTCAAATCAGAATACTTCCATCGAAGACAAAAATCATCTCTTAACCCAAAGCAGTGCTTAACATCCATAGATGAGATTTCGGGCAGATTCTAAGGGCTGCTTAATGGTAAGGGATTATTTTAGTGAGGGAATTATATGATGACCAGCTATATACAATAGATATATGACTAACACAGGGCCACCCACTCCACCAAGATTACATTTTCCTACATAAAATATTCCTGCAGAAGGGCACCTGGGTGATTCAGTGGGTTAAAACCTCTGCCTTTGGCTCAGGTCATGATCTCAGGGTCCTGGGATAGAGGCCCACATCGGGCTCCCTGCTCAGCAGGGAGCCTGCTTCCTCCTCTCTCTCTGCCTGCCTCTCTGCCTACTTGTGATCTGATCTCTCTCTGTGTCAAATAAATAAAGAAAAATAATCTTTAAAAAAATACTCCTGCAGTCATTTTTTGGAGAACAACTTTCAAAACACCTGTAAAATTATTTTGTTTATTGTCTATCCTTTGACCATTCATCAACCGGGAGTTTCCTGTGTTTTATATTCTTTTGTGTGAGCTTTTTTCTAGATCAAGGATCCTAGTAGAATTAATTCTGATGCATTTTAATGCCATTCTTCATTGTTAGTCATTCTCAGAAAATTATAAATATTTCATGTTGAGTATCGCCAAATGTTACACATCATGGTTCTACATGAATAATCTTTTGCTGATAATTGCTAGTGAGGCTTACAGTCTCTTGACTTGCTAGAGTTCATGGAGATGTATTGACTTAGAGCTAATTAAATTGTTGCCTGCTGCTTTTGAAACTCTGCTACAGAAACATGCCTGTCATTAGCAGAGCCTTTGTGTGGGAAGCCTGACTTGGACTGAGACACAGACATTTTTCCTAAGTGCTTGCTGGGGATGGGGTGGGGAAACGAGATGGCTTCACAGAGATTAAGGTTCTATACACAAAGCTTAACCCATGGGCACTGTTTTCCTGTTTCTTGTTTGTGTGTGTATATTTTTGGTTTTCTGAGATTATGCAACTGTGTGTTTAAACTTGCTACATATCCCTTCTGGAATTTCTCTATGAATAGGAATTCTATTTGGTGGTCATCCTGATTTCTTTTAACATCTGACTTTCAGAAAAAGTTTTAAAACCAGTGAATTTTGCTGCAAGATTGTGAATACATGAATCATCTGAGATCATTGTACCCAAAACAAAATATATAGGTTTTTCAATTTAGGGTATAACTGAAGAAGCTTTAGGAGTAGAACTAACCATCCTTCGAGGTCACATTAAACCTATGATGTCCCTGGGTGCCTGGGTGGCACAGTTGGTTAAATGTCCAACTCCTGGATTCTTGGGTGTCGAGTTAGGTCATGAGCTCAGGGTTGTGAGATCAAGCCCCATGGCGGGCTCCATACTCTTCATGAAAGCTGCTTAAGACTCTCTCTCCCTCTCCCTCTGCTCCTCTTCCCCACACCCTGCTTGCACATGCTCTCTCTCTAAAATAAATAAATAAAAATTTTTAACTAGTCTGTGATGACCCTTCACATCAAGCTTTTCAGATTAGAACTGATGGAGAAGCCAAGCTGTGGCCTGAAGCAGGACCACCTTCTGCTACCACCCAGTTGTGTGGCCTCTTTCTTAGTGGTGTGTCATTTAAATGCCTCTGCCTCAGTTTCCTCCTCCAGGAAATGGTGATAGTAACTGTACTATACCATAGGGTTGCCGTGAAGATTAAGGGACCCCCCCCCCATTCACAGCTTTTAAGAGGATCAGTAAATGTTGGCTGGTACTGTTCATTTTTACTTACATCCTCATAATTATAGTACTAAAACTCACGCATATGCTGAGCTTTGGGGTTAACAAAGTTTTCCCATCTGCCATTTCGTTTGACCTCAACCAGATATAATTAGGTTTCATATTATTTTTATGATTCTGGTTTAGAAATGAGGAAACTGAGATTAAAAAGGTCCAGAGGTTTTTTTCTGAGTCCAACAATGAGAGTTAAAACTCACATCAAGCTCTGCTGACTCCAGTCTTCCCCAATCATTTATTACATCACTGTGTTTTCCCATAGCATCACTGAATTTAGAACTGGAAGAAATGCCAGAACACACTTATTTGGAGTCTTTAATTATAGAGGTGGGGGAAATGCAGCCCCCCAAGAGTAAAGGTTTGCCCAAGATCACATGCTTTTGAGAAGACCCAGATTTCTTGCTTATCATCTAAAAAGCCTTTTGCCACAACCATTATCAGATAATAGAAATTCCAGAGAAGCCCCGAGGACATGGTGATAACGATCCCACACGAAGAATAAGATTTCCTTTCAGTAACTTGAGAATTTTAGTATCATGACTTCTCTGCAAGCCAACTGTCGGGGGGATTGCTATAAAAGGCAAGTAACATCCTTCCCATGAGTGATGTTTCGTCACACCCAGAGAATCCCTTTCACTTCCGCTTCGTAGCACTTTGGCTTCGTCTTCTAGTAATTTCTCCCTTTTCCATGGGAATCGAGGGATCCCATGGGAGCTGCCCCATCTCACGGTGGTTATGCTCATTGTTTAGTGCTTTCATGGGCTAGGACATGAGGCTCCAACACAATGAGGTCAGTCCTCACATGCAGTTTCTGGAAGCAAAGAGGAATGAGGACGGATTGCCGCACCTGTCATCTTGTGACCTCAGGGGGATCCGTGCACGAAGTGTAGTGGCGGCTTTCTTACACACTTCACAACAAAGGGGAGGTCTCACACGTTGTGTGAGGTCATCTCTCCAAGCCTGGCTCTGTGTTCTGGCAGACAGAGGGAGGAAGTGATTTAAAGGTAAGAAATATGTCTATCATCATGCCTGAAGGGGTGATTGAATTGCTCGCTGGGATGGAAAAATTTCTGGAAAGGGCTTTCTCTTCCAAGTCCTCTGATGCAGGGGCGCAACTCCGGAAGAGTTCTCCTGCCTTTCCAACACGACGCAACTTTCCCATCTCAGAGCCTTTACACACATGCTCTCTTTTCACCTGTAACCTCCTCCCGTGCCTGGCTTCCTTCCTTGCTTTTCATGCTCATCAGAATGTTCTCCTTGACCACGGTCTCTAAAACAGGTCACCCAGCCCTGTCCTTCTTCATATCCTATTTGATTCTTTGATAGCATAGGTGACAATTTTACATTACTTGTTTGTTGCTACAATAAATCTTCTCTCCTTCCCACTCGACTTTAAGACGCGTGAATCTCAGTGACATTCAACTCATAAATTTAGTGCCTAGAAGATGCCTAGTAAACATGTGCTGAATGAATATATTTGGTTTGGCCAATTGGGGGGATAACTGAGATCATCAGTAAGGGTTAAACAGACATAGAACATTTAGAGAAAAAGAATTTAAGATGCTATTTAGGTGTGATAATAATGTAACAGCTGATGCTTTTAGAACCAGAAAATCTGTTTATTCATGTTTGTCCTAGTAGGTATAATCCCAGTGTCAGAAGTAGCCTAACATTTGAAATCAAAGTAGAAGTGACATAAAGCTACTCTGTTGGGCTGTGATTTCTCAGAGTCCGCCAATTCTCTTGGGGTTTGGGGAGAGGAGCCTAGTTTGGGGTCACTCTGGATTGCCTTCTGTTTTTGCTGAATTGTTTAACTTGTGGGGATCTGGACTGCACATACCTTTCTTGCCTTTACCACCAGTGGGCACACACACACACACACACACACACACAGTTCTGCTCTCCTCCGACCTCAAAGTCCTGCTGGATCCTTCTGTAAGCAGTTCAGCTCTTCCCTGGTGAGTAACAGTTTAGGGATTTTACCCATAAATTCTAAGCTTCTTTGAAAGATATTTTTCTCAGGCAAAAACTGTTCCAGCCCTAAGAGAAATGTGTTGTCTCATCTTGCTGTGGTAGTTAAAGGTCATTTGGTTATGAGTAACAGAATCCAAATGAAACTAAGATAAGCAGATTAAGTAATGTGTTGTAAGGAGAGTGTGGTTTCTAATGGAACTCCAGGAAGAACTCAAGAACCAGGACTTGGGAAGATGTCTCCTAGTAAAAACAAGTACTTTCTGAGCATCATAGGCAATTCCCACAGAAGGGGAAATCCACATGAGCAGACCAGACACCCCCAGAAATGTCCATGATGTGACCCACTGAATGCACCAGATCTGTGTCCATGTCACGTGGGTCACTGACTAGAGAACACTACATAGGACCCATAGCACTCTTACATATAACTATCTGCAGATTTTAAAAAACACGATCATTGTTTCACTTGGAAACAAAAATGAAAAAAAAAATCCTTTACCATTCAAGTGAGATATGGATGAGAGAAGAAATAATTCAGTTTTAAACTAATGATGCCAGAAATTATATTGACCTTTGAAGTGACCATCTTAAAAGCCTAATATTTATTCCGCGTTGCCATTCTTAGCATTTTTTGTGCACCAACTACCTGCCTCTGTGAGCTACGTAATAAATAACTCCTACAAAACATGAGATACGGTGTAGGAGCGCTGACAACAGTCAGCTCTGGCTTTGGTCCTCCATCTTGTTCTCCCCTCTGGCCCATAGGTGGCGCCACCTTGGATACCTAGTAGAGGTCCCCTGGGGCGCGGGTGGCTCTTCTTCTTTTTTCCTTCCCCTCCCCTCCCCTCCTCCTCCCTTCCCCTACCCCTCCCTTCCCTTCCCTGGCACTGGGCTGAGAAGCTGTCAGTGCCCCTGGGGGCGGAGATGAGGCGCACCAGCACAGAGCCACGGGGGCCTATCACCTTGCCTGGGACAGTGTGGGGCTTGTTGATCTTGTTCCCCCGTAGCCTCGCCGCAGGGGGACGATGGAGAGCTCAGCCACGGTGATGGCCCCACGGAAGGCAGCAGCTGCCTCTTGGAGCACTCAACACCCAGACCAACGTGTCCATTGGAATCTCTGTTGGCAGCAAACATCTTGAACCTGGACCGCTGGCCCACCTGGTCTGCTTTTGCACAGGCAGAATCTTCAAAACCTCATCTTTGAGGGAGGCCCCCAGGAAAAGGTCAATGATTCCGATTCCTTGGTGGGCAGAGAGAAGAGATAGATCTTCTCCAGAGACTTGATCATGTCCTTGACCGGGCGGCCCAGCTTGGTGAAGGGGATCCCCTCCTTGTCCTCAGCCTTGCCTCCAGGAGCTCCGTGGCCGCGGCCAGCCCCCACCAGGGTGGAGACCCCAGATGGGGGTGCTGCTGCCCCTGCCTCCGCCGGAAGCCCCCCACCCCGGCCTCCCATTTCAGGGCCCCGCGGCAGCACCTGTCATCCACCATTTGGTGTTTTTTCAGAGCGGGATCCGGGTGTGCCACTTTTAGGTATCTACCATGTGCCCCCACCGCCTTCCCCTCCCCGCATAAAAGCTGCGGCCGGCGGGCGGGGCCGGGTGGGGAGTGGTTTGGAGAGTGGCCGTCTCCCGCGTGGACCCTCCCGCCGCGGGCTCTCCCTGTCCGTAAGTAATCCTGAATAACTGTGTCATCAGTACTGAAGGACTTGCTTCCTTTATTGGTCTCAAAGTGCTTTCTCGGTCTGGAGGATACACTGCTGTCCCTCCCCCTCCTTCTAACCATGGGCTTAGCAGGGTACGGAAAAGGGAGCAGGCACGGGTTGAGAGGCCAAGCTGGGAGAAAGCCCGAGGTCCGCGAGGGGCCAGTGCAGGTTGTCCCCACTGGGAGAGCCCCTTGTCCAGGCCCGGGCAGGGGGCGCGGCAGGGGGCAGAGCCCCTGTTGTCCTTGCAGTTGGTGGAGTTACTGAGCCGCTCTAAGCCAATGGGCTGACAGTGGCAGCTGGGGTGTTTGGACTGTGGGATCCTGGGGGCTGTTACATGAAATGGGCCTGAGATGATCAAAAATGGTCTCGGTCACTGCTCAACCTGACTTGCAAAAAAGATTATATACCATAGGCGTGGGTGAGAATGTCGGTGCTTAGCTCATTTGGTTGATTGGCTAAATGCTCTCATTAAGATAACCTGGCAAAGCGAAGGGGGGTTGTTCCCTCCCCTCTGCTAGACTGGACCTTTCTGGAAGAACTGCAAGAAATTACTGGCAAACTGGGAATGAAACACAATATCTGTGCCCAGCATTTTAGAGGCCCAGACACAGACTTATTTGCCTCTGGTATGAAAGGTGGTGTCTTACAGTCAGTCCTGGGGACATGGTCTGGGATTTGAGTATTTATCCTTGCACCTCGGGTGAATTGGCCCATTGCTACTCTAGCCACACTACTGGTGGTTGATATAAGAGCAAAAACAGGATCTTGCTGATGATAAAATGGTGGAAAGGGGGCCCATCGAGGTCTCTCCTAAACAACTGTGGTGAGATCTAATATTATCCTTCAGGATAATAACTCCCCCCCCTTCCGCCTCCGCCCCCCACCCCCAAAAATCTAAACAACCTGATTCAGTGCTGCTAAGCCTGTTGAAAGCATTGCCTGAGGGAAAGCAGTTTTCTCCCTTGGCAGAAGGCTCAAAAAAGCCAGGTGGGTCACCAAGTGCCCCTCCACTGAGGAATTTGGAAGGTAGGTACCCCCCTACTACTAGAGACAAGGGGTTAGGCCACTAGTGTGAGCAATAGGGGGCAACTAGAGGGCCCCCCCAAAGTGGAATTAGCCATTTATTGGTCTCCCACTAACAGTCTGTACTAGCTCCCCTAGACAGTGGTGCTGAAGTCACACTTATCCATGGAAATCCTCAAAATCTGGGGGAGAAATAAAGCTGTTGATGGTTATAGCAGACAATTATCCAGATCAGACAAACTAGTTGTTGCCTACAGGTTGCCAGCGCTGTTTTCTAGCGAATATTTCCCTCATTCCTGGGCATATTTGGGGTGTAGATGTTCTACAGGATCAGGATCTAACTTCAGCAATGGGTGAATTCAGGTTGCGCAGCTTGTGATGATTTACCTTTCCTGTCTCAAGCAGCCCCGTCACTCTCGGCATACCTTAAAGCCATGAGGACAGGAGATAAATACCTACAGAATCCAAAGGCTGGGTCCATCAGTTAAGCTTCTGGGGGTCCTCCTGGGGAGGACCCAAGTGATGCTAGCAGTGGTAATTGATAAAATACAAGCCTTCCCAATCCCAAAAACAGTAAAGGAATTACAAGCTTTAGTTGGTTTATTGGGTTACTGGAGACCTTTTATCCAATTCTAACACAGTTGTTGAGACCTTTATATGCTTGATTAAGAAGGGAAGCCAAGGGGGTTGGGGTGCTAAACAAGAGGCTTTCTTAATGGCAAAAATGGTTGTAAAACAAAACAAATACAGGTCCTGGGGTATTAATGTGAGATGTGAGATACGAACAGAAGTTCATATCCAGAGGATTTGGTCAGGGGCTTGTGGCAAGGACAAAATGGGAAATCAATTACTGTTTGCATAAGTTCAATAAGAATCTTTTTCTCCTTTTAAGATGACACCACTGGAAGCCTGGTTATATTCCTGAGGCTTTGACTGAAATGCTGTATTTGAGAGAGACATACCTAGACTCAGATATGACCAGACAGTTTTGAGGAACTAAGGTTGACTTTATGGAGCCAGTGAAAGCCCTTGGGGAAACCAATGGCCTGGTCCCTTCTTACAGGGTTCCTGGGAGCCTTACCAGGTGAGTAAGGGAAGTCACTTCCTGGCAGGCTCAGGAACCTCAGGAGACATGGGGGAACTCGAGAAGAGAGGAAGTAATCCAAACCTGTAGATATTGCCAGCAAGTCTGACGGCGAGTATTTGGCTTGGCTCTTAGCCTTGAATGGCTCTAAAGGCTCACTCTGAAATTCCTTATGAAAAGTTCTAGCAAAGCCGATTTGAAAGGATCTAAATGGCCAGTCACTATTCTTGCTGTCCGTATGTAACTTGGCCAAGTTTGTTAAAACTGGACTTGTTTTACAAACAACATAGTCTTAATTTCAGGTACCTTTGCTAGAAGTGGAGGTGACTTTGGAGAAGAAAAACAAAATTATCTCCGAAACCTACCTCTATGGGTGTTAGATTCTAGTTCTGGTTAATTATCCTTGGATGTTTATTATCTATAAAACCAGGCTGGATCCCGCATTCTGGTTTCTTTGCATATCTGGCTAATTTTTACCTGATCGTTTGCACACTCTAGGCCTGACTTTGAAAACCCAGCTGCAAGCCCATCTCCTGAAATGAGATCACCGCTTAACTGACCTGACCTAATTGACCTTGTTATGAAATGGGGAACAGGTGCTGTCTCAGACGATCCACGAGAGGTCCAAAACAATGGCTCTATGAAGGAGGGGGCTCAACTTAGCACTAGGGACATCTGCAGTTGGAGGCAAGACCATTTCATTGCTCACATCCTGATCTGTGCAACCAGGAAGGAAGGAGCTAGAGTGGTGATCATCACCCCTATACCTCAAGAAAGAGAAATGGTGAAAGCCAGGGCTGGTGCTGGCTCACAGAGACCAAACAGCTACTGTGCTGAAATGAGATTTGTCCTACCTCTTGCCCGTAAAGCATCTGTCTTATGGGCCCTAGGCTCGCGTTGCTGATGTTCCTTTCTGTTGCCTCAGGAAATGTCTTCCTGTCACAGACCCCCGCTTACACTGAAGCTCATAATCTCTAGAACCGTGAAGGCTGAGGAAAGGACCACTTTATCAGGCCACTCATGTTGCTCTTTATATTGTTGCTGTGGGGGTAGGGATGCATGTCCGCTCCGGATATCTGGCTCTAGCGTCCTCAAGGAAGATTGGCATACCAAGGTTACACAGGCGGTAAAGATGTCGGGGTGAAGTGTAGGAGTGCTGACAACACTGATTCCATCTTGCGTCCTCCATCTTGTCCCTGTCCCCGCCCACGCACGGATGGTGCCACTTAGGTAATTAGCAGAGATTCTCGCCGCACAGATGACACGACTTCAGATAACTACCCTGTGACCCGTCATTGCCCCTCACTTCATAAAAGCTGTGGTTTGAGGTCCAGGTGGGTGGACACCGACTCTGGGGCAATCTCTGCCAGATCCCACCTGTCAGTAAATTATTTTGAATAACTCTGTAAACTCTAGGGAGTGGCTTGCTTGGTTTTTGTTTTTGTTTCTTTTGGTATAAAAACGCCTTCTGAGGATTGAGGAGACACCGCTGACCCTCTTCCACCTCCTGACATAGTTATGTTGCCACTTCATACATGAAATAACTGAGCTTGGGCATTAAGAATCACTCGAAGATTTCACATCTAGCAGCGATTAGTTAAAATCTTCACTTATCTTTCAGCCTCCAAAAACTATGATTAAAAAGCGTTCCCCTTGTAATAAGGAGGCTATTTTTAACTGAAAATTTCTTTAAACACACTTTGACCTTATCTAAGAGCATATTTTTTGTCTAAAGAAGGTGGGGGGGTGAGAAGGATAGGGTGTCTGGGTGATGGACGCTGGGGAGGGTATGCGCTATGGTGAGTGCTGTGAATTGTATAAGACTGGTGAATCACAGACCTGTACCCCTGATACGAATAATACATTATATATTAATAAAAATAAAAACAGATCCATCCAGCATCCTCCGAAGTGGAGGTCATGGGCTCTGTCTCGTCTTAAGGTGTGGCACCACCATCTAGTGGTCAAAAGAGGCATAGACCGAGTGAGTTGATTTTCTTCATTGGACAACGATCCCTACTTTTAAGGGTGGCCAAGATGAATCTGGGGCTTCCAATTAAAAATGTTTATCTCCCTTACTTGGGAAAAATTCTTCTACAAATACTGAGAAGACTGAAAGAGTACAAGAAATGGTGACTGACTTAACAGAGGAAGTGCAGAGCCATAGCCCGCCGGAGGGCGTCATGCATGAGAGCCAGGGCTCAGTGCTGAGGCATCATGATCCATGAATGCTGGAAAGGGGGGTGAATTAAAACAGTCTCCACTCTGCTGCCCTATAGGAGTCAAGAGGTTTACACTCAGGAGGCTGTCAAGTCAAGGACAGCAGGCCCTGCTTAGATCAGGAGGATAAAGAAGAAAAATCCACACCGTGAATGTTGTGCCTTCCACCTCCTTCCCACACTTGGTTCCCACCTTCCTTTCTGGAGGACCTGAAGGGCGCTGGGGGAGACTCTGGCCATCCAGAAGTCTGGCATTCAACAGCCCATCTCTGCTTGTTTGAGTCTCTAAAATGAGTGGATGGCCCAGAGTCCTCACCAGTTTGGGGAAAACAGCAATATGAAAAAAATGAAGATCAAAACCAACAAGAAGTTAGTGGAAACAGAATACACAAGGAGGGGGACAAAAGTTCCACTTCATAGTGTTGTTGACCTTAAAAGTAGAAATAGCCAGTTATTTCGTGGCTTTGTCTCTCAGTGTCAGGAAGGACCTTTCCCGCCTGTCTTGTCTCACATGGGAGGGAACGTGCAGAGCAGATGGAAACTGCCTAAGCCACATTTGGGTAACAGGGAGGGTCAGAAGGGAGAATGGCTCAGGCACTTCCTCTCTGAAGGCTGTATCTTCTTCCCTAGGCTGTGGGCACTGAGCAGCCTCACTTTATTGGGCTCATCCTTTCTGCAAAAGATGGAGATAATAGAATCAAAAGCAACATGGCAACTCTAAACTGTATGTTGGTTCTAAACCAGGACCCTAGGTCTGAAAGTAGCCGATTCAGAGTCTTTATTGGCACTTACTTAAAGAAGAAAGGCTTTTCTCTATGAAGGCAAACCTGACTCCAGATTTCCTCCTGAAGTGGCTGTGAGGCAGAAGCATGGGACAGAATAACCAAGCATGTTTGGGAAGATACAGTACACCTACAAACATGAAGCGATAGTTAATGAACTTTTTGCAAGAACAGCAAAACTTCAAAGACATCTTAAAACAGCATTGCTATTTTAGAAGAGCTGCTTAGAACCCTGTGTGTGCTCAGTAATGGTCTGTAAAGTTGTAAATTCGGAAATGATGAATTTGGAATAGAATCCAGAGTCTGTTAATAGTTCAAGTAAAATAAAGGGTTTCGTGGATTCTGAACCTTCTAACCCTTCAGAAATGCTCACAGGATCATAATGAGGCTGTTTTTGAAAATGTTATAATCAAAAGAGGTTCCCCTCCCCCCATTTTAAAAGATTTTATTCATTGACAGAGAGTGAGAAGGGGCAGGGGGATGGGTAGAGGGACAGGGAGAAGCAGACTCCCCACTGAGTGGGGAGCCCAATGCAGGGCTGGTTCCCAAGACCCCAAGATCCTGACCAGAGCCCAAAGGCAGACACTTAACTGACTGAGCCACCCAGACTCTCCTGAAGTTTCCCCTTTTGCAAGAAATTGAGAGATGCAGATAAAGGGCATATTCTTTCCACAAAAGAGATAGAAGAATCAACAGATAAAGGTATATAGGCTGGTCTGGACATCTTGAGAAGGCTGCCTCTCCAGATCTTGTCTGTTTCAACTCCAGGAAACCTTTACTTTAAGGTCACCAGATGATGTGTGGGTCCTGTCGGGGTTTGGTGCTTTCCTTAGATGTGTCCCAAGGATCCAAGAGGCTGTTCCTCTGGAATTTGGTGGCCAGGAGTTGGTTAGAAGTACCTGATGAGGGCCTCTCCTGAGAATTTGAAGGGTGTCTTTTCCAATGAACAAAATCAAGTTGCAAGGTGTGATGCTTAAGATCATTGTCTCCTGGGAGTGCACTGGGAAAAGATTGCTCTACCAAAGCATGGTTATTTTTAATAGAAACCACCAGACCTTTAGAGTATTGAAGTATATCTCCTTTATCAACTCTGGTTCAAAAGAGGCAGGGGCCAAGTGCAATGGATGTCCTGTGACTATCTCAAAGGGTGAGTTTATAAGTTCCAAAGGTGGTGGATTGGAGATTTAGAAGGATCAATGACAATGCCTTTGGCCAAGGTCTGGGGAGGGTCTTGACAAATATTGCCAATTGAGTGTTAATGGTGCAGTTATTGTGGTTGACCAACCCTGAGAATTAAGGAGGATATGCACAATGAAAGGGTTATAAGACTGGCCAAACAGTGCAGTCTTGTTGAAGCACCTGGCCAGTGAAATGGGTTCCCCAATCACTATGCAGTTCAAGTGGGGTTCCCCAGGTAGGGACAAATTTTTTCTAAGAGAATTGGGCTTTCTACGAGGGAAAGCTTTGGTCCAGTGGAAAAACATGCAAACCATGACTAAAACATACTTCTGTCCATGAGACGGGGGAAGTTGCATGAAATATATTTGCCAAAACTCAAACGGTCCATTGAGCAATTTGAAATGCCCACAGGCAGTATGGACAGGTTTCCCAAGATTATATTTTGGACAAGTGGGACAAGGTAGACACTTTTGTAGTCTTCTTAATATTTACCCACCAATATTGTCACACGAATGCTATCATTTCGTCAGGAGAGCAATGATTTAATGCATATACAATTGTAAGTAGGGGGAATTTTGGAATTTCTGGTAGGACTGGATTGTTACTTGGTCCAAATCAGACTTCTTTCTTTTTATCAAAGCAACGGTTACTAGATTTCCAGTATTGTCTCTCCTTTTCTGGGGCCAGTTTTTGGGCATCTCTGGTCAATATCTCCAAATTATCATTTGGACAAATTCCCTTTGGAGGATGACAGAGGTTTCGCTATTGGTCTCCTCGAGAGCAGCATTTTTGGCAGAAATATCAGCAGGTGGTTTCCAGGGAGTCGACTCTCAAATGCCCAGGAACCTTAGCAATAGCTAGAGCTGCTGGCAAAAGCATGACATCTGCTACATTTTGGACATGGGAGCCATCTTGAATCTTATCCCCGTTGGAGGTAAGGAGACCTCCTTGCTTCTGTAACATTCCAAAATCATGAACCTAGCCCAAAGTCATACCAACTATCAGTATAAATGTCTGTGGTTTTACCCTTGGCTAAAGAGAAGCTCAAGTAAGGGCATAGGCATATCACTCAGCCTGTTGGGCTGATGTGGCCAAAGGTACAGGTGCTACCTCAGTGACTTCAAAGGGAGTTGCAGCAGCATTCCCAGCATGACATTTACCATTTTTATCCTTTAAATAAATAAGAAGCATCAGTAAACCATGAAAAGTCTGCATTGGTTAGAGTTTTCTAGAAATTATCACAGGGAGTCAAAAGATGATCTGTGAACATTAAGCAGTTAGGGAGGGTTTCATCCATGGAGGAGTAGGGAAGGGCGGCAGGGGTAAGGCTACGGCAATGAGAAAAAGTTACAGGAGGAGCAGAGTCAGTGGGAGAATGTCCGGGGAGATGAGGCGGTAGGGTGGAAAGGGTTGAGTGGGATGAGGCTTCCGATCAAAGGCTGCACGGAGTCCAAGGATGCTTAAAGCAAACCCTTGACTGTTTCTTCAGTGGCCTTAATCAAAAGGGTGGGGGCTTTGCTAGACTTTTCTTTAAAGTCTCAAAGGCTGGGGCGTCTGGGTGGCTCAGTCCTTAGGTGTCTGTCTTCAGCTCAGGTCATGATCCCTGGGTCCTGGGATCGAGCACCACCCCGGGCTCTCTGCTCAGCCGGAAGCCTGCTTCTCCCTCTCCCACTCCCCCTGTTTGTGTTCCGTCTCTCGCTGTCTCTCTTCCCGTCTCTCTCCCTGTCTCTCTCCCCCTCTCGCTCTTCCCCCCTCTCGCTCTCCACCCCCCCCG
>LNAC01000419.1:619485-686930 GCA_002007465.1 Ailurus styani
TCAATCAAATAAATAAAATCTTAAAAAGTCTTAAAGGCTGTGTCACCCCCCACCACCACCCGTTTCCAAATAGCAGGGTTAGTTAGGCTTGTCTCTTTTTACTAAAGCATTCAGAGGCTGAGCCTAAAAGGAGACATTTCGAATCCAATTTTTAAAAAAATTCCAGTAGCATACAGTGTTGTATTAGTTTCAGGTGTGTAATAGAGGGATTCTTTTTTTTTTTAAGATTTTATTATTTATTTATTTCACAGAGGGAGAGAGATCACAAGTAGGCAGAGAGGCAGNGAGAGATCACAAGTAGGCACAGAGGCAGACAGAGAGAGAGGGGGAAGCAGGCTCCCCGCTGAACAGGGAGCCTGATGTGGGCCTCGATCCCAGGACCCTGAGATCATGACCTGAGCCGAAAGCAGAGGCTTTAACCCACTGAGCCACCCAGGCGCCCGTAATAGAGGGATTCTACAATTCTACACTCCATGCTCGTCATGATAAGTGTACTTATTCTTAATCACCTTCACCTATTTCACCCATCTCCCTTCTGGTAACCATCAGTTTGTTCTCTCTAGTGAAGAGTTTAGTTTTTTTGTTAGGCTCTTTTTTCCTTTGTTTTGTTTCTTAAATTCCACATCTGAGCAAAATCATATGGTATTTGTCTACCTTTGACTTATGTCACTTAGATCCACCCTGTAGATGCCTGTAGATCCACCCATGTTGTTATAAATGGCAAGATTTCATTGGGTTTTTTTTTTTTATGGCTAATGTTCCATTGTATGTATCTGGCATTTTTTTAAAAAAAGAGTTATATTAGTTGTCAGTGCACACATTGGTTTCAGGTCTCACATTTAAGTCCTAAATCCATTTGGAGTTTATTTTTGTGTATGGTGTAAGAGAGTGGACCTGTTTCATTCTTTAGCAAGTAGCTGTCCAGTTTTCCTAGCATATTTTGTTGAAGAGACTGACTTTTTCCTATTGTATAGTCTTATTCCCTTTGCCATAGATTAACTGACCATCAGAGCACATGTTTATTCCTGGGCTCTCTATTCTCCATTAATCTATGTGTCTATTTTTGTGCCAGTACCATAATGTTTTGATTACTACAGCTTTGTAATATAACTTGAAATTTGGGATAGTGATACCTCCAGTTTTACTGTTCTTCTTCAAGATTGCTTTGGCTATTCGGGATTTATTTTGGGGTTTTTTTTTGTTGTTGTTGTTTTTGTTCTTTTGTCGTTTCATGCAAATTTTTAGAACTTTGTGCTCTAGTTCTGTGAAAAATGTTTTTGGTATTTTGGTAGGGATTTACATTAAATCTGCAGATTACTTTGGGTAGTATAGACATTTTAACAATATTGGTTTTCTGAATCCATGAGCCTGGAATCTCTTTCTGTTTTGTTTTCAATTTCTTTCATCAGTGTCTTGTGGTTTTCAGAGCACAAGTCTTTGGGCATCTTGGTTAAATTTATTCCTAGGTATTTTATTCTTTTTGGTGCAATTGTAAATGGGGTTGTTTTCTTAATTTTTCTTTCTACCACTTCACTATTAGTGTGTTAGTGTACAAAAATGCAATGGATTCCTGTGCATTGATTTTTGTATCCTGGGTTTTACTGAATTCATTTATCAGTTCTAGTAGGGTTTTTTTTTTTTTGGTGGAGTCATTGGAATTTCTAGATATAGTATCACGTTATCTGCAAATAATGAGAGTTTTACATCTTCCTTACCAATTTGAATGCCTTTTATTTCTCTTTTTTGTCTGATTGCTGTGGCTAGGACTTCCAGTACTATGTTAAATAAAAGCGGTGAGAGTGGACATCCTTGTCTTATTCCTGACCTTAAGGGAAAATCTCTGTTTTTCCCCATTGAGGATGATATCAGCTGTGAGTTTTTCATATAAGGCCTTTATTATGTTGAGGTATGTTCCCTCTAAACCTACTCTGTTGAGAGCTTTTATCAGAAATAGATGTTGTACTTTGTCGATGCTTTTCTGCATCTATTGAAATAATCATATGATTTTTATCCTTTCTCTTGTGTGATGCATCATGTTGATTTTGTGAATAATGAACTACCCTTTCAACCCTGGAATAAATCCCACTTGATCATGGAAAATTATTTTTTTTAATGTGCTGTTGGATTTGGTTTGCTAATATTTCGTTGAGGATTTTGGCATCTATGCGAATCAGAGATACTGGCCTGTAGTTCTTTTTTTTTTTTTTTTTTTTGCAATGCCTTTATCGACTTTTGGTATCAGGGTAATGCTGGCCTCATTGAATTTAGTAGCTTTTCTTCCTCTTCTCTTTTTTGGAGTAGTTTGAGAAAAGTAGGTATTAACTCTTCATCTCTTCATTAAATGTTTAGTAGAATTCATTTGTGAAGACATCCCATCCTGGACTTTAGTTTTTTGGAAGGTTTTTTTGTCTTGTTTTGTTTTTTCTTTCTTTTTTTTTAAATTATTTATTCAATGTCATTGCTGGTAATCAATCTGTTCTAAATTTTCTACTTCTATTTCACTTTTGGGAGCTTATATGTTTCTCAGAATTTATCCATTTCTTCTAGGTTGTCCAATTTGTTGTCAGAAAAATTTTCATAATATTGTCTTATAATCTTTTGTCTTTCTGGGTGTTGGTTGTTATTTCTCCTCTTTCATTTCTGATTTTGTTTGAGTCCTCACCTCTGCTTTTTTTTATGATCCTGGTCAAAGACCTATCAGCCTTCTAGATCTTTTCAAAGAACATGTTCTTAGTTTCATTGATCTCTTCTCCTCCTCCTTCTTCTTTAGTTTCTATTTATTTCTGCTTTAATCTTTATTAGAAGCATACAACATTGTATGCCTATAGCAATGCATATTAAGTTGATATAGACTTAAGTTTGAACCCCTTTGTTACTCCTCTTCCTCCCCCCCCCCCCCCCCCNGGGTCATACTTTACATCCTTTTATTTTGTGAATCTCTGGACTGATTTTTATAGATATACTTAATTTTACTGCTTTGGTGCTTCCTACTTTCCTTACTCCTACTCATGGTCTTTCCACACAAACAGTCCCCTTTAATATTTCTTGTCAGGCTGGCTTAGTGGTCATGAATTTTTTAACTTTTTTTGTATGGAAACTCTTTATCTCTCCTTCTATTCTGAATGATAGTCTTGCTGGATAGAGTAGTCTTTACTGCAAGTTTTTTTTTTTTTTCCCTTTCAGCACTTTGAATATGTCATGCCACTCCCTCTAGCCTGCAAAGATTTTGTTGAAAAATCAGCTGACTTTACAGGAGTTCCACTGTATGTAACCATTTTCATTTCTCTTGCTGCTTTTAAAATTCAGTCTTTATCACTACTTTTTGCCATTTTAATTGTTATGTGTCTTGGTGTGGACTTCCTTCTATTTTTGTTAGGGGCTCTTTGAGCCTCCTGGATGTGGATTTTTTGTTTCCTTCCTCAGATTTTGGAAGTTTTCTACTATTATTTCTCCAAATTTTCTGCCCCTTTCCTCTCTTTCCCTCTTCTGGGATTCCTATAAAGTGAGTGTTGCTATACTTCCTGGTGTCATTGAGTGCCCTAAGTCTGTTTTCATTTTTTATTATTTTTCTCCTCTCTCTTTTCAATTTGATTGCTTTCTATTGCTCTGTCCTCCAGGTCACTGATCCACTCATTGGCTTCCTCTAGTGTACTGTTGTTCCATCCAGTGCATTTTTAATTTCAGTTATATAATTCTTTATCTCTGATTGGTCCTTATGTTTTCTTTTTGTTGAGGGTCTCACTGAGATTCTCCACTCTTAAGTCCAGTGAGATCTTTATAGTGAACTTTACTTTAAATTCTCTATCAGGCACATTGCTTATCTCCATTTTGTTTGGCTCTCTTGTTGTGTTTTTGTCCTATTTTTTCATTTGGTACATATTCTTCTGTCTCCTCATTTTGTCTAAATCTGTCTGTTTCTATGTGTTGGGTAAGTCAGCTATGTCTCCAGCTCTTGAAAGTAGTGGCCTTATGCAGAAGAGGTCCTGTGGTGCCCTACAATGCATCGTCCCCTGTTCACCAGATCCTGACACTTCAGGCGTTTCTCCTGTGCATGTTGCATGCACCCTACTCTTGTGGCTGAGCTGTGTTTGCCTTCAGTCCTGTCATGGGCAATGGATCTCTCTGCCTGTTGTGGGCAGGGTTGGGTCCCTGTGCTGTTAGTGTGCCAGTCTGGGGCTGCCTTGTGCTCGGGTTGAGTCAGACCAGGAATTTGCCAGAACTGTAGTCACACCAAACTCCAGGGGGCTCTCCCTGTGTTGTCCCCTGCAAAACTTTTATGGATGGGTGGGACCTGCAGTTAGATCAGATGTCTGCCCCCAGTCCATTGCTGGGGCTGAATTTGGACTGGAGTGTGTGTTATACTTTCCCTCTTCCCAAGGCAAGAGTCTCTCTGGGGTGGTGCTGGCCTCTGTCACAGCTGCTCGCATACTTGCCAGGATTTTTATACCATTTAGGCATCTGGCAGGAGACCATCCAGTTGGAGGCATCTGGAGGAGACTGAACCCCTTTGGTTTTCAAAGACAAATGTTAGGAATCTGTCTTCCCTGGGGGAGTTCCCTGTGCCTGGGGGTTTCAGGGTGGTCTGTTTCCCTCCACACCCACGGCCATCCCTCCCTCCCACAGACAGTGCCATGGCCCCTTTTAACTCCTGAATGTGTCTTTGCCCTTCCTACCATCTTCAATGTGGCCTCTTGTCTCCGTTTAGCTGTGGAGAGTCTGTTCTGCCGGGCTTTGGGTCATTTTCTGGGTTAGTCACCCTGATGTGAGTGTTATCTAGGTGTCTCCATGGGACAAGGCAAGTGCTGCCATCTTCCCTGGAAATCCAACCATGTAATACTAGAATCCAATTTTGACAATAGCCAGCCAGCCCAAGAAACCTCGTAATTAGTCCTTAGTTTTAGGTTTTGGGAAACTCAAGATTCTTTGAACTCTACCAGGATCTATATCTAGTCCTTATTCTGAGGTCAGGTGCCCTAAATATCTAACCTGAGTTTGAGCAAAACACAACTTTTCTTTGAGGACTTTAAATCCCTTCAAGTGTAAAAGTTTTAAGAGGTGGATGCTGTCTTCCTAGGAAGAGGTTTGAGAACGGAAGCAGAGAAGCAAATCAGGTACATAGAATAACAAAGCAGAGCCTGCAGAAAACTTTACTGCCTTCAAGGTTTGTGAAAAGTTATACTCTATGTAACCCTGGGGCGTTGCTGTCCAGGTGGATCGCCGTTCTTCACAAGTGAAGGCAACTGGAATACTAAAAAATGTACCACATAGGTCTATTCCAATGAAAAATTTGCTTTTAGTGAGACTGGATGTCAGCATATGAAGGTGGGGAATAATAGGATGTCGAGGGATAACAATGCTCTTTGTTGCTTGGAAGTCCTGGACAAACTTCCACCCTTGGCCATTAGGTTTTCTCACTGGTAAAATGAAGATGTTACAGGGACTAGTATGGGGATAATAAGGCCCTGAGCTTTGTAGTCCTCTATTATAAGCTTGATGCCCTGAAAGGCTTCCTTATAAGACATTGGTGAATTCCAGGGAGAGGTTTTGAAGTATCTATCTGAATCCCGATGGGAGGCACACTATAGATTCTGCCAATATCAGTTGAAAGTTTTGCCCATAAAGAGGATGGTAGCCGATTCAATAGGAATAAATGATTAGCAACCCCAGACTCTGCTATGTGATGTCATCAGAGACAGGACATAGACAAGATGGCAAGGGGTCATTTATTTTCCCTTGTTCACTATTTTGGATACTACTGTAAAATACTGGAATTATTTTCCCCTTTTGAGAAAAATTCTGGCATGATATTTTCCTAAGAAATCTCAGCCCAGGAAATAAATAGGGTCAGAAGAAATAAAGGAGAGAAGAGCGTGAATCCCTCAAAGGGCCTAGACAGAAAGGAATAGATTTGTAGATGGGAACCTATTGAGGTTTTATCAGAGACTCCCACTATTTGAGCTCTTTTGGTGTTCTGAGGCAGGGGCTGCTTTATTGTAGTGGAGTGAAGAACCGAAAGTGTAGCTCTAGTGTCCATAAGGACAGAGACCTTGATTCCCAACCTGGAGAGGAGTGTTCCCAAGCTGAATAAGAGAGGATCGGGAAGAGGCCCTATAGTTCCTTAGAGTCCCATCACTGGGCCTTAAGAGGGCACTGAAAAAGGTTGGCTAGAGGGCTGAAGGAACCGGAGGCTCTTACATTTGTTACAGTCTTTTTTCCAGTGTCCTGGTTTCTTGCAATAACAGCTTCTGGTTTTGTCGAGGGGCCTTCATTTGCTGGAGTTGGACACTGCAAATTTTAGCAGTCCTTCCTCCAGGTGACTGATCTAATGTGTGAGCAAGCTGGTGTCCCAGGTCAGTTAAGTCTGGAGTGGGGCTATGTTTCCATTTTATCCTGGCCCCTCTAACTAAAAAGAAAAGACCTCAGATTAGCCTGTTAAAAAATATACCTAAATGCTATCCAGGTGATTTCAACATCTAAAGGAAGACCAGGATTTTCTTTAAAGACAACATGGAGTCTGTTGTAATAATCATGAATGGATCCATCAGGCTTTTAAGGATAAGACTGAATTTTGTTCCAATCAACAGACTCAGGAAAAGTCATTTTAATTGCTCAGTGAAGATTTCCAGCAGGTTTTTTAGCATCTTGCCAAAAGTTAGGGAGTTGTTTCTCTAAATCTACTTCAGGATGTTCCCAGTTGGGCCAGTTTATCCAATGTTCAGCCTGGCCTTCACCAGCAAGCATGTGACCAATCAATACATATCTGAGAGACCAGGTTGGTAAGTTTGAATAACTATATTAAATTTTTTCCAAACTTATGCAAAAACTCGGTCACTTCAGGAAGCTCTTTAACTAGGGCTCACAGTTCAGCCTAGACCAGGGAACATCGGAACATCAGAAACTTGGGTTCTATTTAGATCTTCAGAAGACTTGACTTTAAAGGGGCAGGTTGGAATAGGTTCAGGAGAGGAGGCAGCAGAGGGAATTTCAGAGGTGAGGAAACAGTGAGCCCAGACAGCTCCAAGGGTACTGTACCCATCTGTTCACCCATCCTGGAGGTGTTGGGGTTCTTCTGTAGATCCCATCTCTGATCACCAAGTAAAATAAACAAGATGTGGCAAAACGATAGGCAAGTCCGAGGAACAAAGGAGAGGCACAATTTAAGGAGAAAGAAGGTAAGTTGGGAAGGCTGTTAAGAACTAAAAGTCCATTCAACTGTTACCAAAACCAAAGTTCATTTGAAACAAACATTGGTGGGAAAGGAAAGGTTGACCTATTTAGGAAACCGGCAACCTGGAAAGATGGCGGACTAATGTCCAAAGATCATCTCTCTTTGGTTAATGAGTTAAATATGCATAGGTTTTATGCTACTTGGGACACAGTTATAGGAATAAGAAGGCAGTTCAAAGGATGGTGGTTTTTCATTGATTGAGCTATTGCCAATAAGGAAAGCATCTCTTCCTCCAGCTGGAGCAGCAAGGTAGTATCCATGGGCAAGGTCAAATCCATGTAAGGTCAAGTCCCTCTCTTCCTGTTGGGTCTGCAATTGACTGCAAGTAGTAGGGTGTGAGAGCCCCCCTCTTGTTGAAACTTGCTGACTCTGTTTTAGGGAAACTTCTCATTACTTTTTTTTTTTATAATGTCTGAAGAAAACGTGGTTTAAAAAAATGGGAAAAAAAGAATTCCTTGAAATTTATAAAAGTGGTAATTTAAATCATAAGTTTTGAAAGCTAATATTGAGGAAATTCCATGAAATCCACAAAATTCCATGAACATAAAGTAGGTAGAAAATAGGGGACAAAAGAAATTAAAAGTTGAGAACAAAAATAAGGAGGGGTAATCTATATAATGGGACTTTCAGAAAAAGAAGAGAAAACAGGTGGTGTGTGATTTCACAATGATGTATCTTGGTGTGGCCTTTTGAACTGCTTATTACGATGGATACTTGGTAAACCTTTCAATAAAAAGACTGGTTACCCCACTCTGGGAAATGTCCTCTCTCTCTCTCTCTCTTTAAGATTTTATTTGACAGATGGGTGCCTGGGTGGCTCAGTGGGTTAAAGCCTCTGCCTTTGGCTCAGGTCATGATTTCAGGGTCCTGGGATCGAGGCCCGTATCGGGCTCTCTGCTCAGCAGGGAGCCTGCTTCCTCCTCTCTCTGCCTGCCTCTTTGCCTACTTGTAATCTCTCTCTGTCAAATAAATAAATAAAATCTTTAAAACAAAGGATTTTATTTGACAGGGCACAATCAAGGGGAACAGGAGAGGGAGAAGCAGGCTCTCCACTGAGCAGGGACTCGGTCCCAGAACCCCAGGATCATGACCTGAGCCGAAGGCAGATGCTTAACCACTGAGCCACCCAGGTGCCCCTCTGGAAAATGTTCTTACAGAGCTTTCCATGTGAGCAGACAAAGCTCATTATCACTTCATAAAATTTACTTCTTGTTTTAATTCCATTGTAGTTAATATACAGTGTTATAGTAGTTTCGGGTGTACAATATACTGATTCAACAATTCCCTACATCTCCTGGTGCTCATTTGACAAGTGTACTCATTAATCCATCAACTATTTCACCCACCCCCTAACCCACCTCCCCTCTGACAACCATTAGTTTGTTTTCTAGAATTAAGAGTCTATATCTTGGCTTGTCTCTGTCTTGCTCTTTTTTTTTCCTTTTACTCATTTCTTTCACTTCTTATTTTCCATATATGAGTGAAATCAGATGGTATTCATCTTTCTTTGACATACTGCAGCTAGCGTTATACTCTTAGCTTCATCCATGTCATTGAAAATGGCAAGATTTCCTTCTTTTTTATGGTGAATAATGTCCCGTTGTGTGTGTGTATGTATGTGTGTATACACACACACACACACACACACACCACCTCTTCCTTACCCATTCATCAATCAGTGGGCACTTGGGCTGCTTTCATATCTTGGCTATGGTTAATAATGTTGCTATAAACATCAGGATGCGTGTATCCCTTTGATTAGTGTTTTTATATTCTTTGGATAAATATTCAGTAATGCAATTACTGGATCTTAGAGTAGCTCTGTTTTTTTCTTCTTGAGGAAACTTCATACAGTTTCCACAGTGGCTGCACCATTTGCATTCCTAAACTTCCAAAACTTTTTTCTTGCATTTTTGATTCTAGACATTCTGACAAGTGTGAGGTGATATCTCTTTGTAGTTTTGATTTGCATGTCCCTGATGGTAAGGGATGAGGAGCATCTCATGTGTCTGTTGGCCATCTGGATGTCTTCTTTGGAGAAATGGCTCTTCATATCTTCTTGCCATTTTTTAATTGGACTATTTGTTTTTTGGTTGTTGATTTGTGTACTTGCATTTTAAATCTCGGGTACTAACCCTTTATTGGATATATCATTTGCAAATATTTTTTCTGATTCAGGGGGTTGTCTTTCAGTTTTGCTGATTAGTTCCTTCGCCATGCAGAAGCTTTTAATTTTGATGTAGTCACGGTAGTTTCTTTGTGCTTTTATATCCCTCGCCCCACAAGACATATCTAGAAAAATGTTATGACAAGTGTCAAAGACATTATTGTCTGTGCTCTCTTCTAGGATTCTTACGGTTTCAAGTCTCACATTTCAGCCTTTAATCCATTTTGAGTTTATTTCTGTGTGTCGTGTTAGAAAGCAGCCCAGTTTTATTCTTTTGCATGTAGCAGACTAGTTTTCTAAACACCATTTGTTGAAGAGACTTTTTCCTATTGGGTGTTCTTTTCTGCTTTGTTGAAGATTAATTGGCCATATAATTGTGGGTTTATTTCTGGGTTTTCTATTCTGTCTCATTGATCTAGCTGTCTATTTTAGTGCCAGTACCATACTGTTTTGATGACTACCGCTTTGTAATAGAACTTGAAGTCTGGAATTATGATGTCTCCATAGGATTGTTTTAGGATTGTTTGTTCCAGTTCTGTAAGAAATGCTGGTGGTGTTTTGATAAGAATTGCATTAAATGTGTAGATTGCTTTGGGTTGTATAGACATTTTAACAATATTTGTTCTTCCAATCCATGAGCATGGAATGTCTTTCCATTTCTTTGTCGTTTCAATTTCTTTCATCAGTGTTTTATAGTTTTTAGGGTACAGGTCTTTCATCTCTTTAGCTGGTTTTTTTCCTAGGTATCTTATTTTTTTGGTGCAGTTGTAAATGGGATTGTTTTCTTAATTTCACTTTCTGGTACTTCATTCATAGTGGGTAGAAATGCAAGAGATTTCTGCACCTTGATTTTGTATTCTGTGACTTTACTAAATTCATTGATCAGTTCTAGTAGGGTTTTTTTTTGGTGGAGTTTTTAGGGTTTTCTATGTATCAGGTATCAGGTCATCTGCAAATAGTGAAAGTTTTACTTCTTTACCAATTTGGATGCCTTTTATTTCTCTTTATTGTCTGATTACTGTGGCTAGGACTTCCAGTGCTATGTTGAATAAAAGTGGTGACAGTGGACATCCTTGTCTTTTTCCTGACCTTAAGGGGAAAACTCTCAGTTTTTGCCCATTGAGTATGATGTTCACTGTGGATTTTTCATATATAGTGTTTATTATTATGAGGTATGTTCCCTCTAGATCTACTTTGTTGAGGGCTTTTATAATGAATGAATGTTGTACTTTGTCAATTGTGTCTATTGAAATGATCATAAGATTTTTATCATTTCTCTTGATATGATGTATCATGTTGGTTGATTTGTGAACATTGAACCACCCTTGCATCCAAGGAATAAACCTATTTGTGGTGAATTATTGCTTTCAGTGTATTGTTGGATTCAGTTTGCTAATATTTGGCATTAGGATTCTTGTATCTATGTCCATCAGAGATATTGGCCTGTTGTTTTTTTGTGATGTCTTTATCTGGTTTTGGTATCAAGGTGATACTGGCCTCATAGGATGAATTTGTAAGTTTTCCTCCTATTTTTTGGGAATAGTTTAAAAAGAATAGGTATGAATTCTTCATTAAATGTCTGGTGAAATTTACCTATGAAGCCATCTGGTTCTGAGATTTTGTTTTGGGGGAGTTTGTTGTTGTTGTTGTTACTGAGTCAGTGTCCTTGCTGGTAATCCATCTGTTCAAGTTTTCTCTTTCTTCCTGCTTCAGTTTTGGGAGGTTATTTGTTTCCAGGAATTTATCCATTTCTTCTAGGTTGTCTAATTTATTGACATATCACTTTTCATATTCTCTCATAAGTGTATTTCTGTATTGATGTTATTTCTCTCATTTCTGATTTTGAGTCTTTTTTTTGATGAGCTGGCTAGAGGTTTGTCGATTTTGTTGATCTTTTTGAACAGAGCTCTTGGTTTTATTGATCTGTTCCTTTTTTAGTTTTTATGTCATTTATTTCCATTCTAATCTTCATTGTTTCCTTCCTTCTGCTGGTATAGGGTTAGCTCCTATAGATGTAAAGTTAGGTTGTTTGAGACTTTTCTTGCTTCTTGAGATAGGCTTGTAGTGTTATAAACTTTGCTCTAAGAACACTTCCACTGCATCCCAAAGGTTTTGGGCTGTTATGTTTTCATTTTTGTTTCCATGTGCTTTTTAATTTTTTTTAAGGTTTTACTTATTTATTCCAGAGAGTGAGTGCAACATGAGCAGGGGAGAGGAGTAGAAGGAGAGGGAGAAGCAGACTCCCCAATGAGCAGGGAACCTGACGTAGGGACTAGATCCTGGGACCCTGGGAGGTGAGCAACTTGATCCCGGGACTCTGGGATCATGATCTGAGTCGAAGGCAGATGCTTAACCAACTGAGCCACCCAAGTGCCCTCTTCTTGATTTCTTGGTTGACCCTTTCATTGTTTAGTAGCATGTTTTCTTAACCTCCATGTATTTGTGGTCTTCCCAGATTTTTTCTTGTGGTTAATTTCTAGTTTCATATTGTTGTGATCAGAAAAGGTGTATGGTATGACTTTGATCCTTTTGAATTTGAGGGTTATCTTGTGACTTATCATGTGATGCATTCTAGAGAATCTTCCATGTACACTTGAAAAGAGTGTGTATTCCGAACAGAGCTCATATTTAAATGCTTCATAATATTCTATTGTCCAGAACTAAATAGCATATTTAACTATCCCTTTTCCTGGTGAGCATTTAAGTGTTTTCTATTTCTTGGCATTACAAATGATGTTGCTATAAACATCCTATAATCCTTGCCCTTACGGATGTTTTACTATTTCTCCAAGAAATACACCTCAAAACAAAATTTCGGATCACAGAGTGTGAACATTTTTAATTTAAAGTGTAAAGATTGAGTCTTCCTCCCAACACACAAATTTACACTGTCACCAGTGGAGTTCAAGGGTGCTGTTTTCCCCATGCCTTAGCCAATACTGGATGCTAATGATCTTTTAAATTGTTTTCCAGCCTAATCTATAAAAATGAGGTCTCATTATTATTTTAATTTGCATTTTCTGAAAAACTATTGGGGTTGAATAGTTTATCATTTGTATTTCTTGTCCTGTATTCTGTGACTTGGCCATTCATATCCTTTGAATATTTCTATTGGATTATTTTTTCTCACTGATTTATAGGAGCTATTTGTGTGTTCTGCATAGAGGCTTTTATCTTACAAGTTACCAATATTTTATTCTAATCAGTTTTGTCTTTTAGCTTTAGGATGTCTCAATTATACAGAAGCATGTAATAAGTATGTAGTCAAAGGTTTTGTGTTTTACTTACCTGCCAGGTTAAAATAGACTTCTGTGTATTTTTGTGCAAATTTCATGTTACTCTTTTATGTTTAGCACTTTATTCTTCAGGAATTGACTATGGGTACAGTAACACTCTTACTTTACTATGTTTTCCTGAATGAATTCACTGGCTGAAACACTATTTATTGCGTAGCCTAACCTTTACTCATTAAGGTGAAATGACTATATAATGAAAGGTAAGTGGGTGGTTTGGTCCATTTATCTACTTATCTACTCTAGGCCAATACCGCATTTTTCCTATTATTCATTAGAGTTTTATGCTATATTTTAATATTGGCTTGAGAATATGTTCCTTCACTCTTTTTTAAAGGACTAATAAATGAACCTAATTTGTATCTTTTGTTCTTTTTTTCCTGGGGTGTTAAAAAAAAAACCATGTCAATCAGTTTGAGCACTCCTTCCTGCCCCTTTCTCTAGGATTGCCATAGATGTAAGGGGATTGGTGGGCACAGGGCACCATCTCAGGGACCTGCCTGTGTATGGCTGTGATCTATTCCCTGCAGCGCACTCTGCTTCCTCCCTAGAAAGCCTAGAGTTTTACTTTTTATCTTTTTTTAAATTTTGCTCAGCCTTTTCTTCCATTAGGACTACTGTCCAGTGGAGAAGGCCACAGCACAACAGAAATAACTAAAAATACAGTGGTTATATATTGAATTGCTAACTAACACATTATCACAAAAGAAGGAAGTCCATATTCTTTATTGGGAGTTTAGATAGGCTTTTCCAAGATGGTGGATCCAACACATTTAATGAATCTCCTATCATATCTGCTTTTTATTTTTCTTCCAAATGTTACACAGTCCAGTCTACTCAGTGAATGCCTGTATTTTCTATTACCTGACATTGACCAGATTCCTTGTAAACTATAATCCCAGTCTGATTGTATCAAAGAGTCTTTGACCTTTTTCCTGAGCTGGCTTTCATTATAAAGCCTTTACTTATCTGATAATACCTTCTGATGAGTCATCAAGATTAAATCGCATCACTCTGAAAATTCCTCTTACCACCCAAACACTTGGTTTTACTCATTTGACTCAGTCATCCCATCCAAATTTGGTAAACATGTTCTCTTAGGCTACTAGAGATGAAATCTTCATGACTTGCCTCCTAGGTTTGTCCTAAAATCAAAGGCATTAACACCAGACATTCTACAAAGAGGATAACTTACTAGTTTCTTGTACTCATCATGTTAAACTCCTAACATTTATTTTATCAATACATAAACTAATATCCCCTAATAAGTTTAGAGCAGAGATAAATGTATGCATTTCTTTGCATTTATGAATTAAGCAAACATTATATGTGCTTATTCATGTAGGTAAGTTTATGAAATTTCAGATCGTATCTGAGTTATTTCTCATCTAGGAGATTGGCAGATCCATCCCAGGCTAACAGTGGGCTTTTGTGCCCAAATGTACCTGACTTCCTTAGTAATTACTGTAGTTTATAGGGAATTCTAAGTTTCTGCTCATGCTGCTCCGTCTAGAGTTCATTCCTCTTCACCCAATTAAACATATTTCTTCTTTAAGATAGCCTAGAGTCCATAATTCCAGGAGTCTTGTGCAACACCATTGCCCCCCAACCCAACACTCAAACTGTCTAAGTGAGTATCTTTAGAATTTACATAATGTCCCAGGTGTTTCTCCATTCATTGTTTCCACTATAATGAGCTCTCCCTGAGCTCGGGGATTTGGTGTTACTTTTATTGCCAAGCACTTGGTGGGACACAAGATGTTCATGGTGTGAATGAATACAGAGATCACAATTGCCCTGAAAGAACATTTAAAGGTGATTCTATAGCCAAAACTCTCCTGGTCCTCAGATTGTGGGGTCAAGGACTGGCTTGAATTTAAGATGTGACAGAAGTCAGAGTGGACCACAAGAACGGCAGTGTCAAGCACTGTCATTAAGAGGCATAAAGAACAATAACATGGTGGGACACCTGGGTGGCTCAGTCGGTTAAGTGTCTGCCTTCAGCTCAGGTTGTGATCCCAGAGTCCAGCTCCCTGCTTCTCCCACTCTCTCTGCTCCTCCCCCTGCTCATGTGCGCTCTCTCTCTCTCTCTCTCTCTCTCTCTCTCTCTCTCTCTCTCTCTCATGCGCGCTTGTGCGTGCGTGCAATAAAATCTAAAAAAAAATAAATAACATGGTCATAGATCATTGGAGGAGAATCCTCTGGTTAATTCCCTAAACCTAAAAAGAGGTTTTGTCAACAGAATCAATGTAGTATCAATCAAAGGAGAGAACCTGCTGGTTCAGCTAGCTCACAGAGATGTAGATGTCTTTAGGACTAGAGAATTATTTTAAAAAAAAAAAAAGTTCAATCTGAGAGGCACCCAGGTAGGTCAGATAGTTAGGCATCTGCCTTTGGCTCAGGTCATGATCCCAGAGTCCTGGAATCAAGCCCCACATTGGGCTCCCTGCTTTTTGGGGAGCCTGCTTCTCTCTCTCCCTCTGCCTGCTGCTCCCCCTGCTCGTGCTCACCTTCTCTCTCTCTCTCTCTAACAAATAAATCTTTAAAAAGTTCAACTCAATAACTCACTGCAATATTTCATATTTTACCATAAACATCAAGAAAGTATCAACCAAATGCAGTACAAACTAGTAAGATTGGGTTGAAGATGAAAGTGTGCCACATCTTGTCTTTAAATGGTATCATTTTTTAAATTAACATATAACATTTATTTCAGGCATACAGGTCTTTGATTCATCAGTCTTATATAATATCCAGTGCTCTTTATAACACATACCCTCCCCAATGTCCATCACCCTCTTACCCCCTCCAGCAGCCCTCAGTTTATTTCCTAAGATTAAGAGTCTCCTATGGTTTGTCTCCCTCTCTGGTTTCATCTTGTTTCATTTTTTCCTTTCTTCCTCTATGATCTTCTGCCTTGTTTCTTAAGTTCCACATATCAGTGAGATCATTCGATAATTGTATTTCTCTGATTGGCTTATTTTGTTTAGCATAATACCCTCCAGTTCCTTCTATGTCATTGCAAATGGCAAGATTTCTTTTTTTTTATTATGTTCAGTTAGCCAACATATAGTATGTCATTAGTTTTTGATGTAGTGTTCAATGAATCACCAGTTGCATATAACACCCAAGGTTTATCACATGTGCCCTCCTTAATACCCATCACCCCGTTACCCCACCCCCTCACCCCCCTCCCTTTGACAACCCTCAGTTTGTTTCCCAGGGTCCAAAGTCTCTCATGGTTTGTCTCCCTCTCTGATTTCTTCCCATTCAGTTTTCCCTCCCTTCCCCTATGGTCCTCCACACTGTTTCTTATGTTCCACATATGAGTGAAACCATGTGATTATTGTCTTTCTCTGCTTGACTTTTTTCACTTAGCATAATCCCCTTCAGTTCCATCCATGTCGATGCAAACGGTGGGTATTCATCCTTTCTGGTGGCTGAGTAATATTCCATTGTGTGTATGGACCACATCTTTATCCATTCATCCGTTGAAGGACATCTCAGCATCTTCCATAGTTTGGCTATTGTGGACATTGCTGCCATGTGCATGTGCCCCTTCTTTTCACTACATCTGTATCTTTAGGTAAATACCTAATAGTGCAATTGCTGGGTCATGGGGTGGGTCTATTTTTAACATCTTGAGAAACCTCCATACTGCTTTTCAGAGTGGCTGCACCAGCCTGTATTCCCAAGAACAGTGGAAGACTGTTCTCCTTTCTCCACATCCTCATCAACATTTGTTGTTTACTGTCTTGTTAATTTTTTCCCTTTTAACTGGTTTAAAGTGATATCTCATTGTGGTTTTGATTTATATTTCCTTGATGCTGAGTGATGTTGAAGATTTTTTTCATGTGTCTGTTAGCCATTTGTTTATCTTCTTTGGAGAAATGTCTGTTCATGTTGTCTGCCCATTTATTGATTGGATAATTTGTTTTTGGGGTGTTGAGTTTGAGAAGTTCTTTATAGATCTTGGATACCAGGCCTTGATCTGTAATGTCATTTACAAATATCTTCTCCCATTCCTTGTATGCCTCTTAGTTAGTTTTTTTTTTTTTACTGTTTCCTTTGCTGTGCAAAAGCTTTTTATCTTATGAAGCCCCAAAAGTTCTTTTTTTGTTTGTTTGTCTCCCTTGCCTTTAGAGACATGTCTTGAAAGAAGTTGCTGTGGCCAATGTTGAAGAGGTTACTGCCTATGTTCTCCTCTATGATTTTGATGAATTCCTTTCTCACATTTAGGTCTTTCATCCATTTTGAGTTTACCTTTGTATATGGTGTAAGAGAATGGTCCAGTTTCATTCTTCTGCATGTAGCTGTCCAGTTTCCCCAGCACCATTTATTGAAGACACCGTCTTTTTTCCATTGGATATTCTTTCCTGATTTGTCAAGATTAGTTGACCATAGAGTTGAAGGTCCATATCTGGATCCTCTATTCTGTTCCATTGATCTATGTGTCTGTTTTTATGCCAATACCATGCTGTCTTGATGATCACAGCTTTATAATATAGGTTGAAGTCAGGCATTGTGATGCTCCCAGCTTTGGTTTTCTTTTTCAACATTCCCTTGGAGATTCAGGGTCTTTTCTGGCTCCATATAAATTTTAGGATTGTTTGTTCCAGCTCTGTGAAAAATGCTGTGGTATTTTGACATTGAATGTCAAATCTTGGCATTGAATGTGTAGACTGCTCTGGGCAGCATAGACAGTTTCACAATGTTTATTCATCCAATCCATGAGCATGGAATGTTTTTCCTTCTCTTTGTGTCTTCCTCAAGTTCTTTCATAAGTGCTCTGTAGTTTCTAGAGTATAGATCCTTTACCTCTTTGGTTAGATTTATTCCTATGTATCTTATGGTTTTGGATGCTGTTGTAAATGGAATCAATTTCTTGATTTCTCTTTCTTCTGTCACATTGTTAGTATATAGAAAAACAACTGATTTCTGTGCATTGATTTTGGTATCCTGCCACGTTCTGAATTGCTGTATGAGTTCTAATAATTTGGGGGTGGAGTCTTTTGGGTTTTCCACATAAGGTATCGTGTCATCTGTGAAGAGAGAGAGTTTGACTTCTTCTTTGCCAATTGAGTGGCTTTTATTTCTTTTTGTTAGTCTGATTGCTAAGGCTAGGACTTTTAGTACTCTGTTGAATAAAAGCAGTGAGAGTGGGCATCTTTGTCATGTTTCTGACATTAAGGAAAAAACTGTTTTTCCCCATTGAGAAAGATATTTGCTGTGGCTTTTCATAAATGACTTTTATGATATTGAGGTATGTTCCTTCTATCCCTATATTTTGAAGAGTTTTAAGGAAAGAATGCTGTATTTTGTCAAATTCTTTTTCTGCATCAATTGAGAGGATCATATGTTTCTTGTCTCTTCTTTTGTTACTGTCATCTATCACACTGATTGATTTGCAAATGTTGAACCACTCTGGCATCCCAGGAATAAATCCCACCTGGCCTGGTAGATAATCCTTTTAATGTACTGTGGGATCTGATTGGCTAGGATCTTGAGTACTTTTGCTTCCATTTTCACCAGGGATATTGGTCTGTAATTCTCCTTTCTGATGGGGGTCTTTGTCTACTTTTGGGATCAGGGTAATGGTGGCCTCATAGAAGGAGTTTGGAACTTTTCCTTCCTTTTCTATTTTTTGGAACGGCTTCAGTAGAATAAGTATGATTTCTTTTTTAAATGTTTGTTAGAATTCCCCTGGAAAGCCATCTGGCCCTGGACTCCTGTTTTTTTGGAGGTTTTTTTTTTTATTACTCTTTCAATTTCCTTGCTAGTTATTGGACTGTTCAGATTGTCTCTCTCCTCCTGTTTCAGTCTTGGTAGTTTGTAAGTATCCAGGAATGTGTCCATTTCTTCCAGATTGCCTAGTTTGTTGTCATATAGTGCTGATAATAAGTTCTAATAATTGTCTCTATTTCCTTGGTACTGTTCATGATTTCTGTCCTTTCATGATTTTATTAATATGTGTCATTTCTCTTTTCTTTTGAATAAGTCTGGCCAAAGGTTTATCGATCTTATTCTTTCAAAGAACCAGCTTCAAGTTTCATTGATCTGTTCTACTGTTCTTCTAGTTTCTATCTCATTTATTTTTGCTCTAATCTTTATTATTTTTCCTCTCCTACTTGGTTTAGACTTTATATGCTGTTCTTGTTCCATGTCCTCTAGGTGTAAGGTTAGCTTATGTATTTGGAATTTTTCTTATTTTTTGGGAGAGGCTTGAATGACTATGTACTTCCCTCTAATGACTGCCTTTCCGGGATCCCATAGGTTTTGAACTGATGTGTTTTCATTTTCATTGGTTTGCATGAATTGTTTAAGTTCCTCGTTAATTTCCTGGTTGACCCATTCATTCTTTAGCAGGATGCTTTTTAACCTCCAGGTGTTTGCGTTCCTTCCAATTTTTTTCCTTGTGGTCGAGTTCCAGTTTCAAAGCATTGTGGTCTGAAAATATGCCGGGAATAATCTCAATCTTTTGATATTGGTTGAGACCTGATTTGTGACCTAGTATGTGATCTATTCTGGAGAGAGTTCTATGTGCACTCAAGAAGAATGAGTATTCTGTTGTTTTAGGATAGAATGTTCTGTATGTATCTACGAAGTCCATCTGGTCTAATGTGTCCTTCAAAGCTCTTATTTCTTTGTTGATCTTCTGCTTAATGACTTGTTTATTGCTGTGAGTGTAGTGTTGAAGTCTTCTACTATTAATGTATTATCAATATGATTCTTTATTTTGGTTATTAGTTGGTTTATGTAGTTGGCTGCTCCCGTGGTGGGGCATAGATATTTACAATTGTTAAATTTTCTTGTTGGATAGACCCTTTAAGTATGATATAGTGTCCCTCTACATCTCTTACTACTGTCTTTGGTTTAAAATCTAATTTGTCTGATATATGGACTGCCACCCAAGCTTTCTTTTGAGGTCCATTAGCATGGTAAATTGTTTTCCACCCCCTCACTTTCAATATGGAGGTGTCTTTAGGTTTAAAATGAGTCTCTTGTAGGCAACATATGGATGGGTCCTGCTTTTTTATCCAATCTGAAACCCTGTGTTTTTTTATGGGAGCATTCAGCCCATTCACACTGAGAGTAACTATTGAAAGATATTAATTTGGTGCCATTGTATTGCCTATAAAGTCCCTGTTTCTATAGATAGATAATTTCTGGTCTGTATTACTCTTGGAGTCTTCCTTTGTGGAATCCACCTTAATATTTCTTGCAGAACTGGGTTGATGGTCACATTCTTTCAGCTTCTGCCAGTCCTGGAAGCTCTTTATCTCTCCATCTGTTCTGAATGACAGCCTTGCTGGATAAAGTATTCTTGGCTGCATGTTCTTCTAATTTAGTACCCTGAATATGTCTTGCCAGCTCTTTCTGACTTGCCAGGTCTCTGTGGATAGGTCTTATGTTATTCTGATGTTCCTCCCTTCATACATAGAAAATATCTTCCCCCTAGCTGCTCTCAGGATAGCTTCCTTGGCTCTATAATCTGGAAGCTTCACGATTATATGTTGGGGTGTTGATCTAGTTTGATTGGTTTTGGGAAGCGTCCTCTCTGCCTCTTGGACACAAAAGCTCGTTTCCTTCCCCTTATTAGGGAAGTTCTCAGCTATGATTTTCTCAAATATACCTTCTAGTCCTCTCTCTCTCCACCCCCTCAGGGATCCCAATAATTTTGACATTGGAATGTTTTATGGCATCATTGATCTAAGTCTATTTTCATGGGCTACCAGCTGCCTATCCTTATCTTCCTCAGCTTCCTTCCATTCTATCAGCTTATCTTCTAGATAACTGATTCATTCTTTTCCCTCATTTACGTGGCTTGTATAGTAAAGGGTTTAGACTGCACCTCATTCATACCTTTAAGTTCAACCTGATTAGATCTCATTTCTGCCCCTGGAGATTCTATATTGTCACTAACGCTTTTCTCAAGCCTAGCTATTGACTTCATGACTGCTATCCTGAAGTCTATCTCTGACATCTTGCTTATGTCCATATCCATTAGTCCTCTGGCAGAGGACATTGTCTCTGGGTCTTTTCTTTGTTGGGAGTTGCTCCTCCTAAAGATTCTGTTGACGGATGATTGAGCGAAGGGATAGAGTCTAAAATATCAACCCCAACCCAAGCAAAATGCACCTTAGAAAAAATCCGAAGTGGTCAAAAGCTATCACAGATACACAACCAAAGCCAAGATGATCCAGAACAATAAAATAGGAGAAACAAAAGGGGAGGAGACAAAGAGATTATAACCTCTCAGGGTGAACAAAGCAGGGTGATCTGCCTGTTCCTGAATGATTTTTGGTCTCTGTGTTAGAAGATACTATATCCCAAAATTGCAAAGAAATCAGAACTTAAATATATAAATCAAGGTAAAATAGAATAGAGTGAGAACAGGCTAATATGGGGCATAAACCTATAAAGCATAGATGTGAAAAAATAAAAGCTACAAAGTGACTTAAAAACATAGGTTGGGAAATAATCTATTTGAAACATGAACAGAGTAAAAAAAAAAAGAAGAAAAGAAACTAATAAAGACATGTAAAATTTTAGCCTGAAGTATAAGCGAGTCATGAAGCATGAAGGAACACCCTCATGGAACTCCCTATATTATTTTCCCCTAGCACTGGAGTTTCATGGTCCTGTGGGAAAGACAGGTGAATACCTGTCTTTTGGGTCAGGGGCCTGCTGCTGCTCTGCTTCTCAGGGGTCTTTATCTGGGTGGAGTTGCCCCACCCCTTGTCAGAGGGATGGTTTTAATGTAAGCTGTGTGACTTTTGTTCCCTGGCATCTTTCCACTTCTCTTTAGAGGGTCAGAGCAAATATGACTGAGCAGGAATCTCTGACTCAGAGCCACAAGGTCACAGTCCCCCCTTCAACAAATCCTCCAGGTCAAGCTATCTCCACCTCTGTGCCTACCAACCTCCACAGACTCACACAATTCATGGGGGAGTCCTCTTCTGGGGGAGTCACAGGAACCCATGAACATCTCTGCACTTTGTGACTTTGCAATTGCTAGCAGCTGGGACTCCAATGTGCACTCTCTTCCACAGCTACCTGGTCATGCTGGGTGCTGCCCCAGGGTCCTATCATAGGCCATACCACCCTGAGAACTGTTGTCCTGTTGTGGGTGCAAGCCATTTTATATCTCCCCTAGGATGTTAAACAGCCTGCACTTTCTGGTCCTTTTCAGGGTGTTCAGGTAGAAGGCAGTCTCCCTACTGGCTTGGCTTGTGGTTTATGGTGACTGGAGCTGAAAGTCTCTTCTGAGCTTGCTGACCATAACCAGCACTCCACTATTTGGGCACTCCATCAGTTCGGGCTCCCCTGTTCTTTCTGAGTCTCCTGGAATCCTGAGACCACAATAATCCACCTAGAATTCTGCCCTATTCATCCCCTGTCCCCTTTTCAGAAGGGGGCGCCTCTCACTAGAGCACATTTCCAAGGGTCCCAGTTTTTTGCTCCAGTGTTATATCACTTTCTCATGGCTGGCTTATGGAGGCTCCCTCCCTACCCCATTTATCTTCTGATATTTCCCCCCCCACAAAGATTCAAGGTTCTGCACCTCCTACCTTGTTTTTTTGCTTATGGGGATCCAGATAAATCTTCTTACATCTCAGGTTGAATTCATGTGTGTTTAAAATGGTTTGATAGATATCCAGCTAAATAGGAGGGACCAGATGAAACAAGGTCCCCTACTCTGCTGCCACCTTGTCCCCAGCCAAGATTTCTTTTTTGATGGCTGCATAATATTCCATTGTATATATATACCACATCTTCTTTACCCATCATATCTCGAAGGACATCTGGGCTCTCTCCGTAATTTGGCTATTGTGGACATTGCTGCCATGAACATTGGGGTGCGGGTGCCCCTTTGGATCACTGCATTTGTATCTTTGGGGTAAATACCCAATAGTGCAATTGATGAGTCATAGGGCAGCTCTATTTTTGGCTTTTTGAGGAATCTCCATACTGTTTTCCAGAGTGGCTATACCAGTTTGCATTCCCAACAGTAGTGTAAGAGGGTTCCCCTTTCTCCATATCCTCATCTACATCTGTCATTTCCTGACTTGTTAATTTTAGCAATTCTGACTGGTGTGAGGTGGCATCTAATTTTGGTTTTGATTTGTAATTCCCTGATGCTGAATGATGTTGAACATGTTTTCATATGTCTCTTGGCCATTTGGGTGTCTTGCAGAAATATCTGTTCACGTCTTCTGCCCATTTCTTGATTGGATTATTTGTTCTTTGGGTGTTTAGTTTGGTAAGTCGTTTATAGATTTTGGATACCAGCCCTTTATAATGTCATTTGCAAATATCTTCTCCTATTCTGTCGGTTGTCTTTTGGTTCTATTGATGGTTTCCTTTGCTGTGCAAAAGCTTTTGATCTTGATGAAGTTCCAATAGTTCATTTTTGGTTTTGTTTCCTTTTCCTTTGGAGACTTGTTTAGCAAGATGTTGCTGTTGCCGAGGTCAAAGAGGTTGCTGCTTGTGTTCTTCTCAAGGATTTTGATGGATTCTTGTCTCACATTTAGGTCTTTCACCCATTTTGAGTTTATTTTTGTATATGGTATAAAAAAAATGGTCCAGTTTCATTCTTCTGCATGTCGCTGTCCAATTTTCCCAACACCATTTCTTGAAGAGACTGGCTTTTTTTCCATTGGATATTCTTTCCTGTTTTGTCAAAGACTAGTTGACTATAGAGTTGAGGGTCCATTTCTGGGTCCTCTATTCTGTTTTATTGATCTATGTGTCTGTTTCTGTGCCAGTACCATAGTATCTTGATGATTACAGCTTTGTAACCAAGCTTGAAGTCCAGAATTGTGATGGCCCCAGCTTTGGTTTTCTTTTTTGACATTCCTTTGGCTATTCAGGGTTTTTTCTAGTTCCATACAAATTCCTACAGGAATTCAGCAAAGTGGCAGGGTAAAAATCAATGCACAGAAATCAGCTGTATTTCTGTACCCCAACAATGAGACAGCAGAAAATTAAGGAGTTGATCCCATTTAAAATTGCACCCCAAACCGTAAGATACATAGGAATAAATCTAACCAAAGAGACAAAAGATCTGTACTCAGAAAACTAGAATACTCATGAAAGAAATTGAGGAATACACAAAGAAATGGAAAAACATTCCATGCTCATGGATTGGAAGAACAAATATTGTTAAAATGTCTACGCTACCTAGAGCAATCTGCACATTCAAAGCAATCCCTATCAAAATACCATCAACTTTTTTCACAGAACTGGAACAAATAATCCTAAATGGTGTCATGTTAATAGACAGCATGAAGCTTGAGATTTGGTATTTATTCATCTATTAGTGTCAATTGCTACAAATTTTGGGTATTTGAAAGCTCATGAAGGGGAATTTTTAAATTTTCTAATATTTATTGCTACAACTGAGGAAATGTGGCAGATGGTGCTTCCTACTGCATTGGGTTTTTTTTTTCCAATTTTCTACCAATTTAGTATGAAGAAACCTCTGGTAAACTTCTTCTGTCTAAAAACATGTCCAAACAGTGAATAGAGTACTTATAAGGGCTGGATAATTGGGATGATGGGGAAATTTTGCTTCTTGCTTTTTAAATGTCCATATTATTTAAGTTTCTTTTTTTAATATTTTATTTATTTGACAGACACAGTGACAGAGGGAACACAAGCAGGGGGAGTGGGAAAGGGAGAAGGAGGGTTGCTGCTGAGCAGGGAGGCCAATGTGGGTGGGGCTCAATCCCAGGATCCTGGGATCATAACCTGAGCTGAAGGCAGACACTTAAAGACTGAGCTACCCAGAAGCCCCTTAATTTTCTTTTAAAAATGTCCATTATACTTATGGACTGAATAATCATCTAAATCAGCTTGTGGTAGGTGATCCGCCTAACCCTCACTTTTTAGGGTTTGGGCAGTACTCTTCACCGCATTTACAAGCCTTTCTGGGGGAGGGGAAAGGAGGGAAGTCTGAGCCTTGACACTTACAACCAAGTCCCCTTATTTCCTCTTATTTTTCCAGCCCCCAAGGACTCTGCAGGAAAACAGGCTAGAACGAGCTCTAAAAGCTTGACATTTCAGCCTGCAGTTAATCGTCCTGAACACTAGGTGGCACTTGTGTGTCTCTACAGGGAAACCATCTAGACAGAAATTCTTAAAAATTAGAAGCATTTGACAAATCACCAGATTAACCCAGGGAGAAATGGAGTATATGTTTTCTTGACACATTTTTGTGAGCAGAAAATTTTATCTTGGTAAGAAATTCTGTTTTCTCCTCAGTTAGGAAAAGATAACATTCTGATATCTGTGTGAATATCCCCATATCTAAACTCTAAACTCATATATAAAATTATGGACATTGACTTAATCAAAATGTGCATTGTGTTTACATATTCATCTCATTCCAAATCTCTGGGTGCCCCCATGCCGTGAAAAGTCAAGACGTGTCTTAAACTTAGCCTTCCCCATAGCATAATTGAGAAACATTTGTTTCCTTCCAAATTTAGAGTTACACTGCAAATCAACCTTCTGTTAATTTAACACAGAATGGCACAAAATCCAGCCCCAACCAGTTCCTGGATTTTCCTAATAGTTGAAAGTGATGATACTGCACTTAGATTCAGGGCCTTTTTTGATCTTTCTAATGTGTGCTTGTGTCCTCATTAAGAAATATACACATATGCATTACTAATAAGGACAAAAAAAAAGTAACACATGTCTATTAACAGTAGAAGAAATAAATTGTGGTAGGTTCATAAAATGGATTGCTATATAGCAAGGAAAATAAACTAATATTGATTGAAATAAGCTGGACACAATATATGATTCCATTTTTATAAATTCAAAAACAGGCAGAATGAAGCAATGGTTTTAGAGGTTAAGGTAGTAGTTAAATTTGGGGAGGAGAGGAGGTTAGTAATTCAGAGTGGGTACAAGGGGAACTTCTAGGTAGCAGTTATGTTCCTGTTCTTCAACTAGGTATCTTCATTTTGTGATACTTTATTAAGCTATGCATTAATGGTCTGTTCACTTTTCTATATTTCTGTTATACTTTGAATTTAAAAAGTTAAAATATATATAAATCTTTTTTTAAGATTTTATTTATTTATTTGACAGAGAGAGATTACAAGTAGGCAGAGAGAGAGAGAGGAGGAACCAGACTCCCCACTGAGCAGGGGGCCTGATGTGGGGCTTGATCCCAGGACCCTGAGATCATGACCTGAGCTGAAGGCAGAGGCTTTAACCCACTGAGCCACCCAGGCGCCCCCATATAAATCTTTTTCTTAACATCTCTGAACAACCCAGAGATTTAAAGTCAACAGGCATCAGATTTTAGGATCTATCTAAATGCTATGTACATATCAAAAGCTCAACAAAGACTAGATCAGTTGACCGATTTCATCTACTAATTAAAGCTATTTTGATAATTCGATATTCTGGCTGCGGATATATTTGCTATAAACTTTTGAGCACAGAAATAACATGGGTTCCGTCTAATGTAGCCTTTTGTGGTCTGTCACATAGGGATAAAAATCAGGGTGAGATGAATAGATGAATATCTGAGAAGTGAGGCTTTCTAGGAGAAAGTTCTAGTTCTTTCTAATGCCTTTGTAATTTGACACTGCCCACCACTTCAACTTGGTCTAGGGCCACTTCTCCCCTCCCCCACTCTCCTTTTGGCCACAGTATAAGCCATACAAAACTCGCTGTGGTTCTGCTGACCCCTTTATATGGACCACTAACCGCCCCTCTGCTGGTGTTGTTCCACCTGTCCAATGCTGGCCATTTATCACTTACCTGCTATGCTCACTTCATCTACCTCACAGCTACCACCTACTCCCCAGATAGCATGGCCAATCCTGGCACATTAATTGGGTACTTAACACATCTGTGGGCCTGTTTCTCCTACAAAAACTATAAGCTTCTAAAAGGCTGATTCAACTATCCTAAGTATCTGTCCCAGTGTTAAGCACAAGGTAGATGTTAGTGCGTATTTTTAGAACTCAAGATCTAACTGTGAACAAGAGTATGTCACTTAAAGAGATCCAGATTTTTCTCCATTTGGCACTCCTAATCTTCATACGTTGTCCACAATATGAAACACAGGTAGCATTTGAATCTGCAAAAGAAAGAATGAAAATAACTTAAAGACAGACTGCATGTCCCAATAGATACATAGATACCTATGACTTCATAAAATTTTTATTTCTCTGTAGACCCCATTGATATTTTAATATTGAAAATCTTTTTTAAAAACATCTTAATTGCAGTATAATTAACATACAATGTTATATTGGTTTCAGGTGTACAATATAGTGACTCAACAATTCTCTACATTGCTCAGTGCTCATCATGATAAGTGTACTCCTAATCCATTTCACCTGTTTCATGCACCTGCCTCCCCTCTGGTAACCATCAGGTTCTTTATAGTTAAGAATCTATGTTTTGGGGTGGGGGGTTGCCTTGGTGGCTCAGTCAGTTGAGCATTGGACTCTTGGTTTTGGCTCAGGTTGTGATCTCCTGGGTCATGGGATGGAGCCCCATGTCTGCCTCCATGCTCAGCAGGGAGTCTGCTTGAAGATTCTCTCCCTCTGCCCCTCCTATTCACACATGCACACACTCCCTCTCTTTCTAAAATAAATCTTTAAAAAAATATTTTGTATCTTTTTTTCTCTTCACTTGTTTCTTCCACGGATGAGAAAAATCATGGTATTTCATTTAGCATTATACATACCCTCTAGATCTATCCATGTTGTTGCAAATGGTGATTTCATTCTTTTTTATGGCTGAGTAATATTCCATTGTGTGTATGTGGGTGTGTGTACATACGTATGTATACCACTTTGTCTTTATCTGTTCATCCATCAGTGAACCCTTGGGTTGCTTCCATAATTTGACTATTGTAAATAATCCTGCAATAAATATAGGGATGCATATAGATTTTTGAATAGGTGTTTTAATATCCTTTGGGTAAATAGTACTGGGATTACTGGATAATAGTTCTATTTTTAATTTTTTGAGAAATCTCCACACTGTAATCTACAGTGGCTGCACCAGTTTGCATTTCCATCAGCAATGCACAAGTGGTCCTTTTTCTCCACATCTTTGGCAATATTTGTTTCTTGTGTTTTTTATTTTAGCCATTCTGATGGGTGTGAGGTGATAGCTCATTGTGGTTTGGGGTTGTATTTCTCTGGTGATTAGTGATGTTTAGCATCCTTCCATGTGGCTGTTAGCCATCTGTATGTCTTTGGAGAAATAGCTGTTCATGTCTTCTGCCCATTTTAAAATTAGTTTTAAACTGAGTTTTTTGGTGTTGAGTTGAAGTTCTTTATATATTTTGGATACTAACCCCTTATCAGATATGTCATTTGTATATGTCTTCTCCCATTCAGGAGGTCATCTTTTGTTGATTGTTTCCTTTGCTGTGCAAAAGTTTTTGTTTTGATGTAGTTCTACTAGTTTATTTTTGCTTTTCTTTCTCTTAGGGAACATATCTAGAAAAATGTTGCTATGGCCAATGTCAGAGAAACTTCTGCCTGTGCTCTCTTCTATGATTTTTATGGTTTCAGTTCTCCTATTTAGGTCTTTAATCCATTTGGAGTTTCTTTTTGTGTATGGTGTTAGAGAGTGGTTCTGTTTCATTCTTTTGCAAGTAGCTGTCCAGTTTTTGCAATACCATGTGTTAAAGACACTTTTTCCCATTGGATAGTCTTTCCTGCTTTGTCGAAGATTAAGCGACCATATAGGCATGGGTTTATTTCTGGGCTCTCTTTCTGTACTATTAATCTGTGTGTCTGATTTTGTGCCAGTACCAACTGTTTTGATTACTATAGCTTTGTAATATAACTTGAAATCTGGGACTGTAATACCTACATTTTTGTTCAAGATTGTTTTGGCTATCTGGGGTCTTTTGTGGTTCCATACAGATAGGAAATTAGGATTATTTCTTTATATCTGTGAAAAAATATTGGTATTTTGATAGAAATTGAATTAAATTTGTAGGTTGCTTTAGGCAGTAGGGACATTTTAACAATATTTGTTTTTCCAATCCATGAGCATGGAGTGTCTTTCCATTTGTATCATTTTCAATTTCTTTCAGCCATGTTTTATAGTTTTCTCAGTACAGATCTTTCAACTCCTTGGTTAAGTTTATTCCTTTTTATTCCTAGATATTTTATTCTTTTTGATGCAGTTGTAAATGGGACCATTTTCTTAATATCTCTTTGTGCTGTTTCATTGTTAGTGTATAGAAATGCAAGAGATTTCCACACATTGATTTTTGTATTCTGCAAACTTAGTGAATTCATTTATCAGTTCTAGTAGTTTTTTGGTGACATCTTAGAGTTTTCTGTATATGGTATCATGTCCTCTGCAAATAGTGAAAGTTTTACTTCCTCCTTACAAATCTGGAAATCTTTTATTTCTTTTTGTTGTCTGCTCCAGCTAGGACTTCCAGTACTATGTTGATCCTGATTTAAGGGGAAAGTTCTCTCAGTTTTCCCCCACTGAGTTCCCTCTAGAGTTTCTCCCACGTTCCCTCTAGACCCATGTTGTTGAGGGTTTTTACCGTGAATGGACATTGTACTTTGTCAGATGCTTTCTCTGCATCTCTTAAAATGATCTTAAAAATATATCACACCAGCAAGAGAAAGGATTGTGTTGATTGATTTGCAAATATTGAATCACCCTTGTATCCCAGGAATAAATCCCACTTGATTGTGGTGAATGATTTTTTTTAAGATTTTATTTATCTGAGAGAGAGACAGACAGACAGAGATAGCAAGAGAGAGCATGAGCAGAGAGGAGAGGGAGAAGTAGACCTCCACTGAGCAGGGAGCCCAACATGGGGCTCGATCCCAGGACCCTGGTATCATGACCCGAGCTGAAAGCAGATGCTTAACCCACTGAGCCACCCAGGGGACTGTTTTTTTAATGTGAATGATTATGTGTTGTTGAATTTGAAAAAAATACTTTTTAAAGGATTTTGGCATCTATATTCATCAGAGATATTGGCCTGTAGTTCTCTGTCTTTGTAGTGTCTTGTCTGGTTTTGTTAACAGGGTAATGCTGGCCTCACAGAATGAATTGGGAAGCTTTCTTTCCTCTTCTGTTTTTTGAAATAGTTTCAGAAGACTAGGTATTAACTGCTCTTTAAATTTTTGCTAGAACTCACCCATGAAGCCATCTGGCCCTGGACTTCTGTTTGTAGAAATTTGCTGATTACTGATATAATTTCATTGCTGGTAATTGGTCTGTTCAAATTTTCTATTTTTTCCTGATTGTTTTTGGAGCTTATGTTTCTCAGAATTTATCCATTTCTTCTAGGTTGTCCAATTTGTTGGCATATAATTTCTCATCATATTCTCTTATAATCCTTTTTCTGTGATGTGTTGGCTGTTATTTCTCTTTCATTTCTCATTTTGTTCTCTCTCTCTCCCTCTCTCTCTCTGTCTCAATTAGTTTGGCTAAAGTTTTATCAATTTTGTTATATTTTCAAAGAATCAGCTCCTGGTTTCATTCATCAGTTCTATTACGGTTTTTAGTTTCTATATCATTTATTTCTGCTCTCATCATTATTATTTCCTTCCTTCTACTGGTTTTGGGTTTTGTCTGTTGTTCTTTTGCTAGCTCCTTTTAGGTGTAAGATTAAGTTTATTGGAGATTTTTCTTGCTTCTTGAGCTAGGCCTGTATTACTTTTAACTTCCCTCTTAGAACAGCTTTTGCTGCATCCCAAAGATTCTGGACAATTGTGTTTTCATTTTCATTTGTCTGCATATATTTTTTTAATTCCTCTTTGATTTCTTGGTTGACCCAGTCATTGTTTAGTAGCGTGTTATTTAACCTCCCTGTATTCGTTTTCTTTCCAGATTTTTTTCTTGTGGCTGATTTTTACTCTGGCTTGGTGCTTGATATGACAGCAAACTTTCTGAATTAGTTGAGTCCTTTGAGGCATAACATGTGATCTCTTCTGGAGAATGTTCCATGTACGCTTGAAAAGAATATGTATCCTGCTGTTTTAGGATGGAATGTTCTGAATATATCTGTTAGATCCATCTGGTGCAATGTTTCATTCAAAGCCACCCCTTCCTTGTTGATGTTCTACTTAGATAATCTATCCATTGATGTAAGTGGTGTGTTAAAGTCCCTTACTGTTATTGTATTATGATCAATATTTTCCTTTATATTTATTAATAGCTGCTTTGTTTTGGCTGCTCCCACGTTGGGCATGTAAATATTTACAATTTTTGTATCTTCTGTGGGATTGTTCCCTTTATGATTATGTAGTGTTTTTCTTTCTTATTATAGCCTTTGTTTTAAAGTCTCTTATCTGATATAATTATTGCTACACACCTTCTTTTCACTTCCATTTACATAATAACTGCTTTTCCATCCCTTTACTTTCAATCTGCAGGGGTCTTTAGTGCTGAATGAGTCTCATGTAGGCAGCATATAGGTGGGTCTTCCTTTTTTTTTTTTTTTTTTTTAAATCTATTCTGTCTCCCTATGTCTTTTGTTTGGAGCAGTCAGTACATTTATATTCAAAGGTAATTATTGATAGGTATGTATGTACTTATTGCCATTTTTTACTTGTTTTCCAGTTGTTTTTATAGTTCTCTGATCCTTTATGAGCATTAGTTTAAATTCCCTATTAAGCATATTACTTACCTCCATTTTGTTTAGCTCTTTTGCTGTGTCTTTGTCCTGTTCTTTCATTTGGGACATACTCTTCTGTCCTCTATTTCTGTCTGACTCTCTGTGCCTTTTTCTGTGTGTTGGGAAAGTCAGCCAAGTCTCTTGCTCTTGAAAGTAGTGGCCTTATACAGAGCAGGTCCAATATTGCCCTGTGATGCCATGTCCCCTGTTCACCAATCCTGGCACTTCGGGGGTGTCTCCTATGTGTGTAGGGTGTGCCCTACTGTTGTGGCCGAGCTGCTTTTGCCTTCAGTCCAATCATCCACAATGGCTCTCTTTGCCTATTGTGGGCAGAGTTTGGTCCCTGTGTTGTTGTTGCCAGTCTGGGCTGCCTTGGGCTGTGGAGTCAGGCCAGGAGTTTGCCAGAGAGGCAGTAGCTCCCAACTGCAGGTGCTTTGTCTCCTGAGAAGGTTTTGTTGTTGGGGGGTGGGGGGAGGCTGCAGTCAGACCATTTGACTGCTCTCAGCCCATCGCTGGGGCAGTAGCTGAACTGGCGTGTGTGGTTTTCATCCCTTCTCCCTGGGGCAGGAGTCATTTTTGGGTGGTGCTGATCCTTGGGGTGGCTGCTTGCACAATGCCACCCTTGTGGTAGTAGTTTGGATAGACACCTATGGAAGGTGTGTGGGACGGAGTGAGTCCACAGGAGAACTCGGGCATGAGGTACACTGTTAGCAAGCTAGGTGCGGAATATAGGAATTGTGCTTGTTCTCACAGATATCCCTGTATCAAGGCTGGGGGGAAGGCAAGGAAAGTGGCACCTGGCAGCTCTTTTGGCCTATGAGGAGACATACATACACTCTGCGATTAGTAAATAAATCTTTCCATATACTTCAGGCATCTTTCAAATGGCCTGCTTCTGTGCTGTATGTCAGAGGATCTGTTTGTCGTGCTGTCTCCTTAGGGGTAGGAGCTTGGTTTCCTCTTGCCCTCCTGGCCCTCCCAGAGCCAAGCCCACTGACTTTTAAAGTTCCAGGTGTTAAGCCCCACTGATTGTAAGAACTCACAAAGTTAGGCCCCTCTGTTTCTCAAAGCCAAATGTTATGAGGGATTTGTCTTCTCAGTGAGTACCCCTGCGCCTGGGATGGTTGCTGTTAGGTCTCCTCCTGTCCCTTGTGTGTGCTTGCAGCATCCCTCCCTCACATGGACCTTCCTGCTGTTCGGCTCCTGACCTCATCTCTACCTCCTCAGTGTGGCCTCTTCTCTACATTTGCTTTGGAGAGGCTGTTCTGCCAGTCTTTGGGTCATTAGTTACACTGACTGGGTGTTATCTAGGTGTATCCATGTGGCAAGATTAAGCCTAAGAGCCTCCTCCGCTGTCATCCCCACCCCACCCCCGAGTCTTAATTTTGAGAATCTTACCAAGTTGGTGGTAATATGAAATCACTTATTCATGTATATCCAAATCTCTAGTCATTCTGTAAGTGTTTTTTGAGTAACTAGTATATGTATAAGGTGCTAGAAGCTTTCAGATATTTTGACTTGGAATGGAAGGGTGGATTTTCCTGTCTATGTCTCATACTTAACAGCCAGTCTGAGTGGAGTTATAAATAAATGTTCTGGGACCCAAAAGCATGATCATGTTGAGTCTGACCTGCTGATTTGTCTCTAAGTCACTTCCTTTCCTCATGTTTGGCAATTTTATCTCTATCTACAAATCCTCCACCTCTAGTTACTAAACTCAGTTATAATTTGAGAAAGGAAATTTTCAACCAGTTGCCACCATGCTCCCACACAGCCTTTGCCTCATAACCCTTATCAGTCTGAAATGAAGCTGCATCAATGTCCTGAGGCTGTGGTAGCAAACAAAGCTTGTTTACCACAGCTTTGTAGTGAATCTTGAAGTCAGGGAGTGTGAGACCTTCCACTTTTTTATAATTGTGCTAGCATTTCCATTAACTTTAGGATTGGTTTGTTCAATTCTTCAAAACAAAGGCATCTGTATGCATAAGGAATATTGTTCTGTAGTTTTCTTGTGGTATCTTTGTGGCAGCCAGGAATAAATCTGATTTTTAAGAAACTGATGAAATAGAGAAAAATTTTAACACAATACTCTGGGATGAATTTCTTATCATTAAAGTATCATTTGAAAAGATTAAAGAACATTTCAAATTAAGACATTAAAAATCAGAGTTAACCATGGGGCCTAGGTGGCTGTGTTGGTTAAGCATCTGACTCTTGATTTTGGCTCTGATCATGATCTCAGGATCATGAGATTAAGCCCCACGCTGGCACGGAGACTGCTTGAGATTCTCCCCTCTCCCGCTGTCCCTCACCCCTCTTTCCTCCTCTCTAAAAATAAAAATCAGCATTAACCTGAATTATGATAGACAGTAGAAGAAAATCATCTTTGCAATGAAGACTTAATTACATTATTCTCAAATAACAGATTTAAGTGAATATATTGACTGACTTTGAGGAGGATAATGAAAACAGACTAGGGAACTGAAAACAAAGATGAGAAGGATACAAGAGAAAGTAAGAGATATAGAAGATAGGAGGGAAACAGCCAATAGAAGAAAATCAGCAATTATTTTTTTTTAAATTATATTCAGGACAACTTTTTAGAAATAAAAGGTCTGAATACATACATTAAGAGCCCACATTATATGAATATACACATTAAGAATATACACATTAAGAAGAAAACCGAACTATAATGTTCAAGTTTGAGTCCAAGCCTTACAAACTATTAGACTTGAATGCATTTTTGTTTTTAAGTTGGAGGCTCCAGGTAAAAATCTAGACCACTTGCCAGACTGATTTTTGTTCTTTAGTTCTGCATATATACACATGCACACCTGCTGTGGTGCTTGGCACATAGGAGGAGCTCAGTTAATAGCAACCCTTGTAACTATTTCACTTGCCACTTACTGCCCTGTTTGGGGGTTGAGCATTTGAGAGCAAGAGGTAAATCACAGGTCTATTCTAATTCCACTGATATGGAAATATTCTTGGAACTAAAGGTATGTTTTTCTTTCACTCTCTGGGTTGCATAAGGAGTTCTTAAAACCTTTCACCTTGCCACTTTGTTTCTTTTTGTCCTTGCTTAGACATGTTCTAGCATGTTCCACCGTTCAACAGTGATTTACACTGTATGCTGCTACACCATTGTTTCTTTACCTTCATACTCAATTTGTTGGTGATAGTAAAATTCACTTCAGTAGCCCCACATACACCTTTTTCCCCTCCCTTCCTCCCTCTCTCTCATCCTTCCTTCTTTGCCTTTTGGAAGTTTCTGATCTGCTTTTGCTTCCTTGGAGTATCTTGACTAATTTCAGTGGCACTGGTTTATAATCAAATGGATTAAAGTTTGGTAATTATTCATTGAGTACTCAGTAATAAAGGCATTTCAAAGAATGCAGAAACTATTTTAAATATGGGGCACATAAGGATAGGAGATTTTCCTGATTTAAATGTTATATACCATTGTGCTATTATTGTTTGTTTTAATTTGGATCTCTGCTAGTTGAAACTACACGAAGGGATAAGAATATCCTACATGAAATCCTAGTAAACAATACAAAACATGGAAAAAGTATAATACATGATACATGTTATAATCAGGACAGGCAGCAAGTAATACAGGGCCAAGCAGAAAGACCATTCATGCTGCTTGAGAGGTTAGGCATTTGTTTGACAGGAGAGTGATTTTGTAGTTCAGCCTTGGAGGATAAGTAGTTTCACTATAAAGTGTGAAGGAATATGGCTTCTAAGGCAAGAAACCAATGCATAGGGCTGTTAGTGGAGAGTTCTTGGAGATTGTATCAGGAAATATGTGACAAAAATGCAGTAAGAGGCTGAGAAGCGCTGTAGGCTGAAGGCAGAGCTGAAGATTCCTCTGACAGGGACAGGGACCATCAGAGGCTTTCAAGCCAGGGAATGGGATGATAGGATCAGAATTATAGAAACATTTTTCTTGAAAATGGCCAAGGGGGTAAGTGATAGAGGGAAAGATTATCAGAAAAATTCATGAGACGAGGTGGTCTACCCAAGTAATCTGCAGACATTTTTCACACAAAGTCCCTAAAAAATTTGAGAAACAATGTTCCTCTTCACCTATTTTAAGTCGAGGTATACGTTTTTATCAAAAATTTAAATAATAACAAAAATGCAATTTTCAGCTTACAGTAACAATATTTTACAATAAAACAGTATAAGACTATTTTTAAATGTATTCAATGGAATAAATATAGCAATTTGATTTTTATCAATAACCATTTTTTAAAAAAATACACAATCTTTTATTTAATCCTTTTGTCCTTTAATTCCATTCCATTATCCTTCCAAGAAGGTTATATAGCATATTTTATACTTGAAAGTCTTTTAATCACAATATATATTTTTTGCAACAAAACACACATACACATATATATATGTATGTATATATATTATATGTATGTATAGATAATCTATATTATATATATGTATTATATATATACATATATATTATATATATGTATGTATATATAAAATACATATATATATGCCAGGCTTAAATCCCTTGAAGTCAGAAATTAAAAATTGACTTACTTGAAACAGTTTTAATAGCGGTAGGTATATAAGAAGAACATAAGTATATCAATTAATTATCCTGCCACCTTTCCAAATTATATAGTGCAGTTTCTGAATATAACCAAAATTCACTCTCCACAAAAATTTTTTTTTTTAAAGATTTTATTTATTTATTTGACACAGAGAGAGATCACAAGTAGGCAGAGAGGCAGTCAGCGAGACAGGGAGAGGAGGAAGCAGGCTCCCTGCTGAGCAGAGAGCCCGATGCGGGCCTCGATCCCAGGACGCTGAGATCATGACCTGAGCCGAAAGCAGAGGCTTTAACCCACTGAGCCACCCAGGCGCCCTCTCCACAAAATTTTTTATGTGTCAAAAAGTAATAAATTCAGGGCGCCTGGGTGGCTCAGTGGGTTAAAGCCTCTGCTTTCGGCTCAGGTCATGATCTCAGCGTCCTGGGATCGAGGCCCGCATCGGGCTCTCTGCTCAGCAGGGAGCCTGCTTCCTCCTCTCCCTGTCTCTCTGCCTGCCTCTCTGCCTACTTGTAATCTCTCTCTCTGTGTCAAATAAATAAATAAAATCTTTAAAAAAAAAANNNNAAAAAAAAAAAAAAAAAAAAGTAATAAATTCAGCTTTATGTTCTAACTCTGAGGAAGGTAGTAGTGTTTGATAATGTTACTTCCTGAAAATAAATTTCTAAGACATCCAGTGTTCTTTCTGAGTTGCCTAAGTGGAAAGTAAACCCAAATTCCAGATTCACATTTCTCTATTTTTCTGAATTTCACTCCTTCAATATTGCTGCAAACTAAAGAATCGTAGCTAACCCCTGAAAGCAATGACAATTCCCACTTTTCTTTTGTCTTCTAAAACAAGAGTGGAATCTTCTCTGTATTTCTTGCTTTTGTTCTTCTTTAAGGATAAATGAAGAATTTATTCAGTGACTATAAAATTGAATAGCCAAAGACTGACGCTGGTCGATGTCAAGTCAGAAAGTTTTTATAAATATAGGTTTTAAAATCCAAGGTTGTAGAGCCTAGAACATTCCCACTTAGGTACTTTTGTATTCCTGCCTTCCCTGTGTATACCTGTTTAAAAATTCTGTAGAAGACCATCTTCAGAAGTTCACTGTTATACATATAGTTACAATAATAGTGGTTATTTCTCATTTGAATAGTTACTATTCTGTTGCATATTTTATATACATTGGCTCTAATCCTTATTTTGAAAAGGAGGACACTGAGGTTTATATATATGAAAATACCTACGCAAGCCCAAACAGCTAGTTAGTAAGTGGGCCTGGATTTCAACTTGGTTCCCTCACTAACCCCATTGCTGCTTAAAGTGGTATCCTTTATAATATACAGAAAGAATGTACAGAAAGAATGTATAGTCTATGAAGCTGATGATAGGCTTTAAAAGTGTCAGTCTTAAAAAGTCATTTAACTTTATTTTCTATATTGTTAACCATTACAAAAGGAAAAGATCTTATTATAAGAATTCTAGCATTTTTTAATTTTTTAAATCCAATATAATTCATGTCATATTAGTTTCAGGTGTACAATATAGTGATTCAATATTTCTATATAGTACTCAGTGCTTATCATGTAAGTGTACTTACATACTTAATACCCTTCATCTATTTCATCCATTTCCACACCCCCTTTCCCCCAACAACCACTTCCCTTCTGGTAACCACTAGTTTGTTCTCTATATGTAAAAGTCTGGTTTTTTGATTGTCCTTTTTTTTTCTTTGCTCATTTGTTTTCTTAAATTCCACATATGAGGGAAATTATATGGCATTCGTCTTTCTCTGACTTATTTCACTTAGCAATATACTCTCTAGCTCCACCCATGTTGTTGTAAATGGCAAGATTTTATTCTTTTTCATGGCTGAGCAATATTCCATTGTATAATATGCCAATCTTCTTTATCCATTTATCAATCAATAGACAATATGGTTGCTTTGGTATTTTAGCTCTTGTAAATAATACTACAACAACATAGGGGTGCACATTATCCTTTCAAATTAGTGTTTTTGTATTCTTTGGGTAAATACCCAGTAGTGGAATTACTGGATCATATGGTAATCCTATTTTTATCTTTTGGGGAATCCCCATACTGTTTTCCATAGTTGCTGCACCAGTTTGCATTCTCATCAACAGTTCATGAAGGTTCTTTTTTCTCTACATCCTCCCCATCACTGTTGTTTCTTGTCTTTGATTCTAGCCATTCTGACAGATGTGAGGTCATACCTCATTGTAGTTTTGATTTGCATTTTCCTGATGATGAGTGGTGTTGAGCATCTTTTCATGTGTCTATTGGCCATCTGGATGTCTTCTTTGGAGAAATAGCTATTCATATCTTCTGCCCATTTTTAATCGAATTATTTGTGGGGTCTTTTTTGGGTTTTGTTTCTTATTTATTTATTTATTTATTTTGTGGGGGGATCTTGAATTGTGTATGTGCTTTATATATTTCGGATACTAACCCCTTATCGGCTATATCATTTGCAAATACCTTCTCCCATTCAGGAAGTTGTCTTTTAATTTTCTTGATTGTTTCCTTTGCTGTGCAAAAGCTTTTTATTTTGATGTAGTTCCACTAGTTTATTTTTGCTTTTCTTTCCCTTGCCTCAGGAGACCTATCTAGAAAAATGTTGCTAGGACCAACATCAGAGACATTATTTCCTGTTCTCTCTTCTGTGATTGTTGTGGTTTCAGGTCTCACGTTTAGGTCTTCAATCCATTTTGAGTTTATTTTTGTGTATGGTATAAGACAGTAGTCCAGTTTCATTCGTTTGCATATAGCTGTCCAGTTTTCCCAACATTTGTTGAAGAGATGGTCTTTTCCCTATTGGATATTCTTGACTTCCTTGTCATAGATTAATTGACCATAAAGTGTTTATTTCTAGGCTCTCAGTTTCATTCAGTTGATCTATATTTCTATTTTTGTGCCAGCCCCATACTGTTTTGATCACTACACCTTTGTAGTATAACTTGAAATCTGGGATCATGATATCTCCAGTTTTGTTTTTCTAATTCAAGACTACTTTGGCTATTTAAGGTCTTTTGTGGTTCATATAAATTTTAGGATTAGTATTCTGTGAAAAATGCTGTTGGTATTTTGACAGAAATTACATTAAATCTGTAGATTGCTTTTGGTGATATGAACATTTTAATAATATTCTTAAGACTAGTTCATGGGCATGAAATATCTTTCCATTTGTTTATGGATCTTCAGTTTCTTTTATCCATATTTTATAGTTTTCACAGTACAGTCTTTTACCTCTTCAGTAAAATTTATTCTTAGATACTTTATTCTTTTTGATCTAATTAAGAGTGTTTTCTTAATTACTCTTTCTGCTGGTTCATTATTTGTGCATAGAAATACAATGGATTTCTATATATTGACTTTGTAACCTGCAACCTTACTGAATTCACTTATCGGTTTTAGTAGGTTTTTTGGTGGAGTCTTTAAGGTATTCTGTATATAGTATTATGTCCTCTGAAAATAGTGAAAGTTGTACTTCTTCTTTACCAATTTGGAGGCCTTTTATTCCTTTTTCTTCTCTGATTGCTGTGGCTAGGACTGCTAATGTTATGTTGAATAAAAGTGGTGAGAGTGGACATCCTTGTCCTGTTCCTGATCTTAGGGGAAAGGTTCTCCGTTTTCAATATTACATATAATGTTAACTATGGGTTTTTTTTATATGGACTTTATTATTCTGAAGTATCATGAATGGACTTTATACTCTGTCAAATGATTTTTCTGTGTCCATTGAAATGAACATAAGCTTCTTATCCTTTCTTTTGTTGATGTGGTTTATCATGTTGACTGATTTGGGAATACTGAATCACCTTGCCTCCCAGGAGTAAATCCCACTTGGTCATGGTATGGTGAATGATTTTTTTTAATGTATTGTTGGATTTGGTTTACTAATTCTTTTTGATGATTTTGGCATCCATGTTTGTCAGAGGTTGGCTTATAGTTTTGGTTATTTTTTGTTTGTTTTGGGTATTTTTGTTTTGGTTTTTGGATTTTGGTTTTTTGTAGTGTCTTCATCTGCTTTTGGTATGAGGACAATTCTGGACTCACAGAATGAATTTGGAAGCTTTCTGTCCTCTTCTATTTTTTTGGAATAGTTCAAGAAGAATAGGGATTAACTCTTCATTAAGTATCTGGCAGTATTTCCTTGTAAAGCTGTAGGGTCCTGGAATTTTCTATGTTGGAAGTTTTTTGATTCAGTTTCATTGCTAGTAATTGGTCTGTTCAAATTTTCTATTTCTTCCTGCTTCAGTTTAGGGGGGGTTATATGTTTCTAGGAATTTATCCATTTCTTCAAGACTATCCATTTTGTTATGTAATTTTTCATAATGTACTCTTACCCTTTGTCTTTCTGTGGTATTATTTCTCCTTTCATTTCTGTTTTATTTAAGTCCTCTCTCTCTCTGAGTCTGTCTAAAGGTTTATCAATTTTGTTTCTTTTAAAAAACCAGCTCCTGGTTTCATTAAATTTTTTTTTTTTTAGTTTTTGTTTCAATTTTTTCTGATCTAATCTTTATTTCCTTCCTTCTACTGGTTTTGGGTTTTGTCATTCTTCTAGCTCCTTTAGGTGTAAAGTTAATTTGAGATTTTTCTTGTTTCTTGAGGTAGGCCTGTATTGCTATCAGCTTCCCTCTTAGAATAGCTTTTGCTGCATCCCAAAGATTTTGGACCATTGTGTTTTCATTTTCATTTTTCTTCATGCATTTTTTTGAAATACTCTTTGGTTTCTTGGTTGACCCATTTACTTTTTAGTAGCATGTTATTTAACCTACATGTATTTGTGTTCATTCGATTTTTTCTTGTGTTTTATTTCTAGTTTCATAGCATTGTGGTTGGAAAAGATGTGTGGTATGTCTTCAGTGTTTTTTGAATTTGTTGATGCTTGTTTTGCAGCCTAATATGTGATCTATTCTGAAGAATGTTCTCTGCATTTGAAAAGAATGTGTATTCTGCTGTTTTAGGATAGAATGTTCTGAATATATCAGATTCATCTGGTCCAATGTGTCATTCAAAGTCACTGTTTCCTTGTTGATTTTTGTTTAGAGGATATATTCATTGATGTAAGTGGGGGTGTTAAAGCATTTTACTATTATTACTATCAATTACTTTCTTTCTTAATAGGTGTTTTATGTGTTTGGGTGCTCCTGTGTTGAGTGCATAAATATTTACAATAGTTGCATCTTCTTCTTGGATTGTTCCCTTCATGATTATGTAGTGTTCTTCTTTGTCTCCTATTACATTATTTGTTTTAAGGTCCATTTTTGTCCCATATAAATCTTGCTACCCCGGCTTTCTTTTCACTTCCATTTGCATAACTCCTTTCCCATCCCTTCACTTTCAATATGTGTGTGTGTCTTTAAGCCTGAAATGAGTTTTTTTGTAGGCAGTATAGAGATGAGTTTTGTTTTTGTATTCATTCTGTCACCCCGTGTCTTTTGATGGAATGTTTAGTTCATCATTTACATTCAAGGTAATTTTTTTTTTTTTTTTTTTTGAGAAAGAGCATGAGCAGGCATTTGGGGGTGGGAAGAGGGAGAGGGAGAAAGAGAATCTTAGGCAGGTTCCACACCCATGGCAGAGCCCTTCATGGGGTTTGTTCTCACAACCCTGAGATGACCTGAGCAGAAATCAAGAGTCAGACACCTAACTGATTGAGCCTCAGGGCCCCCCTTAAGGTAATTATTGATAGGTATGTTCTTATCGCCAATCTTATTGTTACTTGCTTTATGATTGTTTTTGTTCTTTGTTACCTTCTTCTCTGCTCCTCTTTCATGGTTTGTTGGCTTTCTTTAGTGAGCCATTTGTATTCCGTTTCTTTTTTCCAATTCTATTACCATTTTTTTATTTAATGGTTACCATTAGGTATATATATTACATTTTGTGCATATAGCAGTCTATATTAAGTTAGCAGTTAAGTTTTAAACACATTCTAAAAGCACTGAACTTTTACTCCTCTCCTCCCTTACCCCCCATTTTAGATATATAGTGTTATACTTTACATCTTTTATTGAAACCCTTGATGGATTTTATAGATATATTTTTGCTTTTGTGTTTTCCTATTTTTCTTATTCCTGCTTATTGATTTTCCTTTCTACTCAGATAGTACCCTTTAATATTTTTTTGTAAGGCTGGTTTAGTGGTGAAGCATTCCTTAAGTATTTTTTTGTCTTAGAAACTCTTTCTCTCTCCTATGCAGAATGATAGCTTTGCTGGATGTACTATTCTTGGTTGTAGGTTTTTCTCTTTCAGCACTTTGAATATGCTACTCCCTTCTGGTTTGTGCAGTTTCTACTGAAAAAGCCTCTGATAATTGTTACATAGAAGGGAAACCCCAGAAAGTTTTCTTGTCTCTCACTACTTTTAAAATTCTCTTTATCACTACTTTTGCCATTTTGATTACTATGTGCCTTTGGGTGGACCTCCTTGGATTGATTTTTTTTGGAGTGTGTCTCTGTCTCCCAGATCTAGAAATCTATTTCTCCAGATTAGGGGAATTTTCAGGTGTTTCTTCAAGTTTTTGGCTCCTTTTTTCTCTCTTCTCCTTCTGGGATCCCTATAATGTGCATATTATTATACTTGGTGGGGGTCACTGAGTTCCCTTAGTCTCTTATTTTCTTTTTTATGAGATTCTTTTCCTTCTCCTATTCAGCTTGATTCCTTTCCATTACTCTATCCTCCAGTTTGCCCATCTATTCTTCTGCTTCCCCTGGTCTACTATTTATTCCCTCTAGTATATTTTTATTTCAGTTACTGAGTTCTTCATCCCTGATTGGTTCTTTTTTTATGTTTTCTATCTCTTTGTTGGGGATCTCACTGAGATCCTCCACTCTTTCCTCAAATCCAGGGAGTATCTTTATGACCACTATTTTAAATTCTTTATCAGACAATTTACTTAACTGCATTTCATTTAGGTCTCATGGCTTTGTCGTGTTCTTACATCTGGGACCTATTCTTCTGTCTCCTCACTTTGTCTAACTCTCCATGTCTGTTTCTGTGTGTTAGTAAAGTCAGCTATGTTTCCTGCTCTTGAAAGTAGTGGCCTTAGGCGCCTGGGTGGCTCAGTGGGTTAAAGCCTTTGCTTTCGGCTCAGGTCATGATCTCAGCATCCTGGGATCGAGGCCCGCATCGGGCTCTCTGCTCAGCGGGGAGCCTGCTTCCTCCTCTCCTTGTCTCTCTGCCTGCCTCTCTGCCTACTTGTAATCTCTCTCTGTGTGTCAAATAAATAAATAAAATCTTTAAAAAAAAAAAAAAAGAAAGTAGTGGCCTTAGGAAGAAGAGGTCTAGTGCCCTACAGGACAATGTCCCATGTGCTAGAACCTGGGGATTCCCAGGTGCCTGTGTTTTGCACATGCCCTACTATTGTGCCTGAGCTGCATTTTACTTCAGTCATCTGCAATGGCTTTTTTTGCCTATTTTGGGCAGGATTTGGTGCCTGTGATATTAATGTCTTGGGCTTGTGTTGAGTCGGACCAGATGTTTGCCAAAGCTGTAGTAGCACTAAACTGCGGAGTGCTCTCCCTATGTTTTCCCCCGTGAGGCTTTTGTTGGGTGGGGCTTGCAGTCAGACCAGATGTCTGCTCCCAGCCTANGGGGGCCCCCCCCCCCCCACTCCAGTGTCTTGAGTCACCTTGGAGTGGTTTTGGCCCTGTTGGGTTGCTTATACACTGCCAAACATGTGGCACCATTTTGTGTGGTCTCCTGCTGATGGCGGGCTAGAGCAGGTGGGTCTGTAGGAGAGCAGTGGGGCTGGTTTCCCTGTGAGCAAGCTAGGCAGAGAGTGTTGGAGCTGCACTGGTTCCTGCGGGTGTCTGGGTATCTAGGCTGGGGGCAGGAGAAGGAAGTGGTATCTGACAGTTCTTTTGTTCTTGGAGAAGTCTCTTAAAGATTCCTGCCCTTCTAGGGCATGTTCTGGGATTAGTAAATAAATTTCTTTCCTGTGTACCCCAGTCTTCTTTCAAACTGCTACTTCTATGCTGTATCTCCATGTGCGTGTTTGTTGTGCTGTCTCTTTAAAGGTGGGGACTCAGCTTCCTGCTGCACTCCTGCTCTCCTTGAGTGGAGTATGCTAATTTTTAAAGTTCCAGGTGTTACACCACTGATTATATGAACTTGTGATGTTAGGCCCCTTCAGTTTTCAAAGACAAATGTTAGGGCAATTCCTCTTCCCAGTGGGGGTCCCCCAGGCCTGGGTGCTTGGTGTGGGGCCTGTACTTCTCCCTTTTCTGTGCTTGCAGTGGTCCCCCCTCCGTCCTGTGCTCAGTCTTGTAGGTCAGGTTGCTTCCCGACCTCATCTGCCCTTAAACTACTGTTCCTGCTGTGGCATCTTTATATTTGGCTTTAGAGAGTTTGTTCTGCCAGTCTTTGGGTCATTTTCTGGGTTTTTTACACTGGTTGGGTGTTATCTAGGTGTTTTTGTGGGATAAGGTGAGTTGAGCATCTTCCTATGCTACCATCTGGAAGTCCTTTGGTTAGTATGGTTTAACATTTTTACCACTAAAATAGGCTTTCACATTTACTTCTTTTCATATTTCCTAATACTGAACAGTGGAAGGATACTGCCAAATACCCTAAGAGGTTTTTTTTGTTTTGTTTTGTTTTGTTTCTTTTTTTTAAGGTATATGCCTCTATAGTCATTCTTGACTACTTTGCTGTTTCCAGTTTCCAGCCTTCAAACTTTTGTGTACTTGAAACATAAACTTGATCAGTGTTAACCATGATGTACATACAAGTTCATGTAGTCACAATTTCGAATAGTAAATCCCAAGAGTAAGTTGTTGTAGATTGAACAGATTAGATCTGGATGGCTGGCCATCCCTACAGGAAAGACTTACAGGATTTCTAAAGAAAAATATACACCTGTTGATTCATTGATTTCATTTTTACGTAGTATTCTCTACTTTTTAATATTCCATGGTAATTGTGGTATAATTATACGTTTGAATTGTACTTTTTCACACAGTCTCTTTGTTACCAATAATAGGCATTGGTTGTTTCTAACTTTTTGCTGTTCTAGAGACATTAAAAGAATATCATCATTCATGTGGATTCTGTTTTCTTGAATTAATGTACTTCCTCTAAAATAAGATTGGGTCAAAGAATATGACCATTTTAATGATCCTTGATACATACACTGCAATGTAACTTTCTAAAAAGATGGTTAGCAATTTACACTGCTCCCAAAAGTATATGGCTAAGCCTGACTTGGCCATCTCACGATCTGGGTGAGGTGCTTAAAAACAAGTTGTAGTGGCACCTGGGTGTTTCAGTCATTAAGCTTCTGCGTTCAGCTCAGGTCTTGATCTCAGGATTCTGGGATCGAGCCCCACATCAGGCTCCCTGCTCAACGGGGAGCCTGCTTCTCCTTCTCCTCCTGCTTGTATTCCCTCTCTTGCTGTCTCTCTCTGTCAAATAAATAAAATCTTTTTTTAAAAGTTCTTATTTCATCGCTGTAAAATGCACTGCCTGCCATGTGTCAAGCCTGCGATGCCGGAAAGTCAGGTGAATCATTCAGACCCTTCCTTATATATTGACCTTCTTAGATGTTTTATAACTTGATATGGAGGTAAGGTCAAGCCAGATGCCTAGGTTCAAAGTTAGTTTCACCACACATTAGCCGTGTAAATCCTTTGACAATTACTTAACTACTTAGTCTTTCAGTTATTTCATCTGTACAGGAGAATGCCTACTTCACAGGGTTTTTCTGTGGATTATATACGGTCTTACTACATTTTGAAAGTAAGCTTATATTTTCAATCCCCTAAATCAGAACCAAAAAAATCCTTATGCATACATTTAATTTTGGTGATAAGCCAAAAGCTATTTGGAGGCAGGTCTGCAAGAGAACTCATTTATTAAACTGAGTTATAAATGTTTTATGTATAAAAATGCTTAACATTTTTAAAGTATTGGCATTTAAGCATTGGTTTATGAAGAAAATTCATATTGAATTCATATAGGCCAGTCCTCTCATCGCAAATCAATGCCAGATCACTGAGTTACTGCTATTCTGTTTGTTCTTAGTCTACCTGTGTAAGCTTGCCTTATTTCCCTTTGAATGGATCAATTTTGTCCCTGAGAAAGCAAGATTATTTTTGTCTTTAGGTCTGAGAAAACTACTTGTATTATTTGCTTCTTCTCTTGCACTCTCCTTAAGAAACTTCTATTAGATGGATGTTAGAATTTTGAATCTACCCTCCGTGTCTCATACTTTAATGGATCTCTCCTTGTGTTCTGGAAGGGGCCACAATTCAACCTTCCACCTCATTCATGCATTCTTTGCATGCATTCTTCAATGTAGCTCATCTACTTATTTTTAGGATTCATTCACCGATTCAACAAACTTCTACTGAATGTTTCTGTGGTACCAGGGATTGTCTAAAAACATTTTTAGATTTCCAGATTTTTTGGAATTACACATCCTCAAATCTAAGGCTATTGAGTCTGTTGTCTCATTTAGAGTTTTTCCTCAGATTTCTAGGATTTGTCTATTTATCTTTGACATTTGGGATCCCTGTTCATTCATTTGGAATTGCTGGTTCAGTCACAGGTCACCTGCCTCTGTAGACTGTGGGAGAACACAGGGACACATGGCCACGTGAAGTAGTTCAAGAGTCTGCAGTCTTTGTGTGCGGGCTTTCCATTCTACTGGGGATCTGTAGCTGGGGATCTGTTTCACAGGTCTTCTCTAGCCCGTGTCCCCATTCTGCAATTTGGCTGGAGAACTGCTGTTGCTACCTACTGCTCAGCCCAAGTAGGGAAGAAGCCAAATGATCTACTTTTGTCAGGTATTAGCTCCCCAAGAAATCCTCTTGAGTCTTCTAAGACCCTCCCCTAGTTTGGTCCCCTCCACTTCCACAAAGCTGTGCTCTCCTCAGTCTTTTAGATCATGTCCTGTTCCCCTATCTCAGAAATTCCTCAAAAGCATTTGTCAACTGATGGATTTTTGGTTTCACAATGTCATTAGGTTTCATTTTCTTTACAGTCCTTTTCTTGGAGAAGAGAAGGCAAAGGTATCGCTCAATCTCACCATCTTTATGCAGTCTCTCTTCTTAATGGGCATTGATTTCAGTTCGGGGGTAGCCTATTAAGTCTGTCTAAACTGCTAGACACCAGTCATAATACTCCTGAGAGGGTTTATGCATGATTCAGTTACCTCCCATAAGTGCCATTAGCAAAGTACAAGGAAAGTGTTATGGAGTTCACAGTTCTATTTGAGTGAAGGCATCTAGGTTCCTTGAAAAATAGGATGATATGGACATGTAGAGACAGGCGTATTAAGAGAAGAGCAGCAACTAGCCACTTTGACTTGAAATGTTGAAGAGTGACAGAACTTAGTCACTTTAAGTGATGAGGTTAAGAATCGGTCAGGTTTTTGTTTCCCTTTCTGGATAAATGGCTCACAAGGTACAATAGGAAAATAACTGTCCAGGGATCCAAGAAAATCTGTAGACATAGTTACAGAACCTTCATCACAAAATTAGGGTCAAATGATAAGGCCCATGAATTCCCATTAGTATGGGAATTCCCATTCTGTAGACAGAAACCATTTCATGCCAATTTGTGTGTGTATGAGTGCATATATCAGATGTAGATTCAGAACCAGGTGACTCCTACCTCCTTCTCTTACCTATTTTGAGAACTATAGGTAAACTCTGCATGTATATTACTACCCAGACACTACTCAACAGGCATTTAATAGTTTAGTATAAGAAAGTTCACCACTCCAGAACTATTGATAAGGTACTTTTAGGGGAATGGCCCACTCTTTAGACAAATTCTCAATTAGTGTAATTGTGGGGGCAAAGGAGAGTTTGATAGGCAGTGATTTCTGAATATATTTTTTATATGAATATTCCTGTTCAATGACTTATTTATATCTGGAAAATCCTACCTGGGAAATTGGGGCCTGGTGTTTAATCAAGGAGTCTCAAATGGGGGTAACATGAAGAACTGTGTCTTCATCCTAATTCTAAATGTTGAAAAATGGTACTTTAAAGGTTTGTTTTAGGGCCTAAAGCTACCTTAAGACACTGCACTGTTTAGTCAAAAATGACCCCAAAAAAGTATTTTGAAAGGTATAAGCTTGTATCTCGTGTCACAAAACAATAAGCAAAACTCATCCAATCTTTATAACACTGACCTAAGATGTAAGAAGAAAATTATTATGAATTTAGCTTTTATTCAAAATTAAATAAGCAAAAGCAAAAGTTTAAGAAACTTGTACAAAGTACTTACATAAAAGAAAGTTAATAGGGACAGTCACAAGTTTGCAACAAATAATTACAAAAGTATCTAGGGCAGCACGAATAGAAACCATGTCACAGCATGGTGATCTAATTGTGATATGAATAAGGCATAACTAACATTTGCACCGAGACCAGAATTAAAAAATAAAACATACTTTAAAAGCTTAGTTCTACATTAAGCTTCTCCTCTTCCCCCAGATCCTTAATGCGCTTATCCTATGTAATTCTTTTAAACACATCATGTCAAACTATAAATTATATAGATGGGCAGTTAATGTGAAAAGCCCCCTAAAATGTACAAACTAACTGGTACTGAGTTGAGTTCTCCATTTACCTTTATGTACAATTAAATGTAAACCATATTTTCACAGTTTTGAGTGTTGTATGAATAGATGCACAGTACCATGGCAGGTTTGCAATTGTTCCTGAAAACTGGCTCTAGGTTCTGCATCCCAAGCCTGCTGGCCTCTAGGACGCAAGTATTTACATAAATAAGAAACTGTGTCATAGTCAATGGTCAAGACAGTTCAGCAAGAGCAGGATTTCCAACTGAGAGAGATACTCAATACCGTAGTTTACATACTTGTGCAAATAGAAGCATTAGGACAGAAACATCTGAGGCGAATTCAACTTGCAAAAACTTGCATCACTGCTGTTGTAAACTCGGGCAATAACCAACCCTCAGCAAGGTCTGCTCTCTATGGCTTTTTTTTTTTTTTTCCTTTTAAAATTTTAAAGCCAGAGAAAATGCACCCACACGGGGGCACGGGCACACACACACACACACACACACACACACACACACACACACACACCCGCATACACACAGTTCTCACTGCGTTTTAGACTATGGTACATAGTGCAACTTCATCACAATGTAGAGGTTTGACACACATTCAGTGCGTGTTTTTCTGTGCAAGTTCTTAGTGGTCTCAGTCCTAGTGGAAGGTATTCATTCGCAGAACCACATGATTCAGGAGGTTGAAGGAAGGAAAAAAAAAAAATTCATTACATTTCTCAAACCAGCACTGGATGTGCAAAAGGCAGCAGACAATCTGGCCGTCGACACAGCCAGATCAGGGGAACTTTAAAGGAAGATCCAAGCAATTAGTTACTTAGATTGGTCTCTAGAAAAATAGGTCAGTATATGCTGTATCTTTGTCAACCGTTCTTTCAAAGACTTCATTGATAGGACAGACAGCTGGTATCGGGGATCTACAGGAAGAACTGCAAGGAGCCACCAACACCAAGCGGGTCCGTTAGGGGTTGCCTAAAAATAATCAACAGTTTATAGTGTTAATACAGTACACATCTCTGTGACAAAACCAGTAAAAAAGCAACAAGCCACGCTTCGTTGAGCACTCTGCTACGTGTTGGACAGTCTATCTCAAATTCTTCTAACGGGCAGGTAAGGAAGGCTATGATGCCCCAATAAGATGGAGAAAGGGAATCCCAGAAATATAAACTCTCCAAGGCTGAAACCCAGACTCGTGTCTCCGCTTCAGGCTGCTGACATCTGGGAACCGTCCGTGCCTCCTGGCACGTTCAGCAGCAGGTCTGACCTCTGTCTGCTGAGATGCCAGCAGCCCCTCCCAGTGGTGCCAGTGAAAAGTACCTCCAATGGCAGGAGGATGAGGTATTAAACGTGAAGAGACTGCTGAAGTGAAGTAGCAAGGGGAAGAGCAGATGAGCTGTCGAAGAAGAAGACACAGCCCAATGTGCCACGGGACAAAACTGTCCTAATTGGGAACTACTACTTTCTTAAAATACATATTTAAAACATTAGGCTAACTGATACTTAAAAATGTCTTCAAAGAACTAGGCAAGATATATGAAAAGGTCTCCACCTCTAACTTTGTTTAAAAAAATAAACATTTCCAGCAAAGAAGTCCTTCTGATGTTGCAAGGGCTGTCTACTGGCTATTGAAAGAACTTGGAATTTATAAGCCATTTCTGTTGCACACTGGCTTGCTTCTTATTGAACCTGAATCCCGAGGTTTCAGAACGACAAAAGGAGCTCCCAAGATCAATGTGGATCCCTCTAGAATCTCCTTCTAGAATCACACTAAAGTTGCTGTATTCGTGGACTATCTGTTCTCAGCTCAGTATCACTATCACCTCCTCCTTGCATTTCAGAGAGGTCAGAAACGTTTCCCAGAATCCGTTCCCTCACATGGTTCTGGGTTCGAGTTGGCTAAGGAGAGGCACACTTCTGTACGATGTGGAAGTTGGAAGAGAAGACACCATTGTTCTCTGGAGACTGTTGCAAAGTGTTGGCAGAACCACAGAAGCATTCCAGAAAATTCTTAGCAACCACCTGCTACAGACCAATCCTGGTGGGTACATCCCTGGTCTTCCTAAGAATTACAGAAACTTCCCTGCAAGTTCTTGAGAAGACGGTGCTTCACTACATCAGGCTGAGATCTCTGGTGGCAGATCAGCCCCTTGTCTCCCATCAGTGATGTCCCTGATCTTCACTCCTCCAGCTCTGCCAACAGCTGTGTCAACTCTAAGTCCTACAGTAAACCCCTCCTGCCTGGATTGTACAGTGCAGCTGCTTTTGTTTTCCTGCCCAAGTCCCGACTCCCAACAATACTACCAGAAAGCAGTGCTAGAGGACTGGATAATAAAAGGGAAGGGTTGTGAGAGTAAGGTTGGATTTTCACATTTAAAATTTACTTGTTCAATTTTATGATTATCAAAGGCTATTCTGTCACAGCTAATCAGATTCAGGAAGCCAGGATAAATGTGTAGCAACTGCTAGGATGTGGGACACAGAGGAGTACTCAATTCGGAGATGGTGTGATGTTAGAACTTCAAGGTCAGGAGAAGGATTCAACTGGGACTCAGACAGACTCAGGCCAGCCTTTGAAAACTGGAATGAGAGGCAGTGTCTATCACACTGGGATCTAGTCTCTCCCCATCTTCATCTATTTACTTCTAGACATTCCATTATGAAATCTAGGTCTAAAAGTTAGTGTTTTGATGGATCTATCATCAAATTTTCCAAAATGAGGATAGTTCTTTTTGTGAGTCTTACAGTACCTACTGTACCAACTGGCTTGCACAGAAAGTGCCTTCTGTACATTTAAGTTAAACCTAAACCTTAAGTACTTGAGCAAGACCATCAGAACGATAGTTTCCTGAGGAGTGAAGTATCAAATGTGAAGAGACACAAAACCCAACTGTCAAAGAACAGCTGACTGGCTCCAAGGCTGACTAGGTCTCTTAATCATAATTTACTAGGTGGGTACCATTTTACTAGAATGGTCCACCTTTCATTCCTTATGCCTCCTTCACGCAAATCCCCCATAAAGGGCTTTGTCCCGTGCACTCACAGCTACAGCTACTGCAGGTGACAACTCTGTCTTTGCCCACTCCTATACAAACTGTAGTGGACATCAAAGGAAAATAGGGTCGTGATTTTAAAGACCGCAGGGACAAGGAAATGCTGTGCAAAAGGCAAACAAAACTTAAAAATCTACTAATTTGGGTTTATTTAAAAAAAGACTTTTAGAAACACTATCCATGCCATCCTACCTGAAGGCTTTCCTCCCTCCCGGGCATTGAGCCAAAGTGCTGAAGAATTTGGCTTCGAAACCTGTCTCTTAAATTCTGAAACCAGCTGCAGGCTTGTGAGTAGACCAGATCATGAAGCTGTCTGAGATTCTCCATCTCCTCTTCATTCTCAACCTAGAAACACAACAGTCAGTTAAGACTTGTGTCTAGTCTTCTGGTCCGTTATCACTAACCCTAGGAAATGAGAAAATAGTTAAGAATTTAAACAGGAGGCCACACCTATTTCAGTGCTGGATCAGAGTACTATGCAATAGATACTATGCACTTCTGCTTCACGTGCTGCCTGTGGGGTCAGATGAGAGAAGCACCAGTGGAAGGCCACCCCGCAATACTGCAGAACCCTCCCGACAGCCTCCAGGTGGGAGAGGGACTCCTGAGAGTGAGTGCCTGGATAAAGGTCTACACGAATTTGGAATTCCTATTTGGCTTTATGGATTAATGGCTCTTGAAAACAGTGGAACAATGAAAGGGAAGACTGGGGGGAAGTTTAAGGCAGACCTAACATGGCAGAAAGCAGTAATATGATGGAGAACAAGCATAAGGACACCTTTTTTTACCAAGGAACTGGGTAAAAACAAACTAAAGTGAGTATATCAGAAAAGAGAGAATAAAATATGCTACGGTGAAGTGCTTCCTGTGAAGGCCAAGGCTAGGGCTACGTCCATCCTCCCTCCCTGCGTCCTGCAGACAACACAAAATTAAATGCATGCGGCTGGCAGCCTAAGATCCAGAAGGAGTAGCCTCACAGAATCCAGGAGAGAAAATAGAGCATTAACTCATCCATCTTACATTGATTTCTTCAGCATGCACTTCTAGCCCACTTGCTCCGTGCCAGGGAGCGCTCTACTTCACATACATTAACTCATCTGAACAAATACCAGGCCTGACTCAGCCTTTCATACTTCAAGAGTGACTCACTATAAGAACAATATACTTTTTATTTTTGAAAGATTTGAAATGAATAAAACTAAAAAGCACCTGCTTTTTGCACAGTGTGAATATACTTAATGCCACCGAACTAAAGACTTAAAAATGATTAAACTGTTAAATTTTGTTAATAAAAAGATAGAGGACCATACAATTGAATTCTGGTCTTAAAAGGACCACACAAGATTCAGTCCCCTGCTAACCCACATTGGTCTTGATAGGAGCTAGAAATAAACTTGTGACTTGTTAGAACTATTAAAGAAAGCTGCTACTTTGCACCCTTCTAAAATTTAAGGAAACAAACCACAGGCTGGAGAAAACAAGGAATGACAAAAAGGGTAAGTGCCTGAGATGGAAAACAGAGCAGGCTAAAAAGCAAGCATAACTTGAAGACTTCAGTAGAAGTCACAGAAAACTGAATTACTACACTAAGGAAAAAAGAAAAGGCTCTGCCATAAAAAACAAATTTGAGAAACACTTCCAGAAGAGACAAGAAATCATTATATAGATGAGGAATTAAGAGGAGGAAAAATTATGAGACATTAATAAGACTACAAAGACAGAGAACTGTCTCTAAACCTCAAATCCATAATGCTTTCAAGATGCTATTCTCTTGCCCCATATTTACAGTCACAGGGTTAGCCATATACTCAAGGGATTTTGTCATCAAATCCAAATGTGAAGATGTAAACTTACAAAAAGCTAAAATGGGGCAGTACTTTTACAAAGAATATTGCCTTTAGCACATGATTCCATTAACCACGCATGCCTGAGGCACAGACGATATCAATGAGTTCAGAATTACAACTCACACAATACTTTGTGCAATAGGCCGAAAGAGAAGTGTCCCCATAGCATCTTAATAATAGGACAGGCAATATCAGACTAATCGAGTTTTTTACTTCCCTCATCTGCTAGCTGAGTTTTGAAAATTCAGTGAGCTTATGGCTGTAGAACTGCCTAATGCCAACATTCAATAAACAACAGGGAGCGTAAGATCAATGGTTTTATAATGTCCTTCCAAAAGAAACTGCCTTTAATTTGTTACCTAAACTAATTGCAGATGGTGAATGAGCTACTGGAAACATCAAAAGGGCCACATTAACCCTGTCCAAGAAGGATATCACAATAAACCTCCCCAGGTAAGCTACCACCAGTTAGTATAGTAATGGTACTTTCTCTGTGATGCCCTAGACTTTGAACACATCACCCAACTGTGCCTCTTTATCATTAAGGTTATGTCACACACATAGAGAACAGTTTCTAAAGGATTTTGTGTTTACATTTATGTCACATTTCAGTCTGCTGATTATATCAGTTTTGACTACTACATTGAATTAAAAAGGGCAGGGATTAGCAGCTTTCGTAACTTAGATGGGTCAAGCGTCCACCATGCCCACATACTTCTAGGCACCATGCTGATTGTGGAGCCTGCAGAAATGAAGATCTACGTTCTGGACACCCAAGTTTGCCTGGAACTTTCAGTAAGAGCGAGCCAAGAAAAAGGTAACTTGCAGGTAATATGTATAAGGATCACTGAGGATCTCTGAGAGGAAGAACTGTTTTATGTGCCTGGAAAAGTATCAGCTTGTGCATCTGTGCAATGCCTAGGGCAGAGGATACCGAGATGGGCTAAAAAAAAAGCATTTTTTCATACCTTAACATCTTCCAGATATTCAATGTCTGCAGTGCAATATCCATCTTTCATTCCTCTTTTTAAAACTCTAAACCGTTTTCCTCCAATGGTATCAACCACAGACCTTCCATCAGGTAAGAAATGTACATTCCTAATTTGTAACATACAACCATAATCTGCAAAACTAAAAGAGAAATTCTGATAAATATCAAAGTTCAAGCATGCAATTTCCAATACAAACAAAAATATTTATGCACAAAAAAAGCATACCTATTTTGTGTGTCACTGACACACATTCCAAACTGTTTAGTTCCAGTTTGTATACTTCTTCGAATCATCAATCTGTATCTTGGCTCAAATACATGAAGAGGGCAAGGCACAGTGGGGTAGGCCATAGTGCAAACAAATATTGGAACATTCTTGGTCAAGCTGAAGAAGAAAAAATTTTCATTATCACACATCAGAACATAAAAATGAGTGAAGCTTGCCACATTATAAATTAATATAAAAATTAGCTCTAAATGAGGTGATTATTTTTGCCAAGAACAAATATCAGCATTTCTTCATAAGTTCACACAGATGCAATATTAATACTAAAAATCTGTGATCCTTTTATAAAAGTAAATCTGAATTTAAGATACCAAGTTATTATATAGAGCTAAATTATCCTTACAATATATAACCTAACAATTAATCTTTTGTCCATAAAATACCCTTAGAGAAGGAAAAATGAGCTCCCACAACAGTTCGCAAAGAGCAAATCCTTAAGATTGTTAGTGCGTTTGAAAATATTTTCAAATGCACTATCAAAAACAGATTAACTCTAACTTTTTTCAGGATAATTAAAATTAGAGAATATTTTTCACTGCCAGATTGGCAGGAAATAAGAAGGATAAAGGCAACGCCCAGTTCTGGCAAGTTCGTGGGGAAAACCAGCAGTGCGGAGGGCGGTCTGAAACCGTACAACCCTGCTGAAGAAGAATTTGGCTGCATGTGTCAAAAACTTTAAAAAGTTCATATCCTTTGAACTCCTAGAAATAATTCTATAAGCACTTTAAGAACATTTACTGTAACATTGTATATAGTAACCAAAACTTAGAAGAGGGGCCTAGTAAAATAGACCTATCCACAAAATGAAACACTGTGTTTTCTTTAAAAGAGCTATACATGTTGACTTGGAGAAAAATAAGAAAAGATTATAGACTAACATGAATAAAATGATCTCATTTTTGTTGAAAATGTATTTATATATATTAAAATCTGGAAGGATATAGGTCAAAATGCCCAGGGGTGTCATTTCAGGTTATAGATTGTGAACTCCCTCCTCCCTACAGGCTCATTTACAGAATTTTCTAGTTTTTCTTCAAAAAGACATAATTACATAAAAGTAATATTTCATAATACACGTGCTAGTTCCTCTTTTAAAAATATGTATTCTACCAGTACTGGGTGCTCTATTTGGTCTTCTTTCAGCTCTTATGTTGACGAACAGTGTACCTATTAATCAGGAAAACTTTTAAGTACCAGGGGATGAACTACCTCTTTTAAAAAATAGCCTGATAGTAAGCAGCAAGACTCCCTCCAACTTTTCTGCATCATTCAGCACCCCTTTCCGTGACTACTTCATCTGTCATTTGAAGATTCCACTCTTTGACGGAGTTCGGTTGTGTCACTGTATTTAAGATTTCAAAAGTATATCTGAGGCTTTCTTATATCCAGCTTTTTGCGGTGTTGACCAAAAAGGTTCATAATCCTCGTATCAGAATATTTTCTATCATAAAATCACACAGTAAGACATGAGTTCCGTGGAAGACAAATCAGTATCCATTTCGGGAGAGAAGATTGGAAATCCTTCTTCTATGGAAGGCCACAGGCCCAGTGAAGACAGTCGGTGGACACATACTAAGTTTGCAAGCACACTTTTTTCTTAGAAAGTAAGAAAATATATTTTGAAAAATAATGGAAACAAAAAGGTATTAAGTAAAAACTGAAATTCTGTTCTTCAGAGTGGAAGAAAAAGAGTCAAGAAATTAAATACCTAGGAAAATTTAGAGAGACTCATGTGACTGGAGCAAGAGGGAAAGACATGAAGGGAAAAGAAGGGAAGGGAAGGACAAGGAAGAAAGAATCCGGAGCACCAAAAGCAGGTCCGACCGCCCAGCCCCCACCGGCCCTGGTGCGCTCGCTCTTCCTAGCGGTCTTATAGCAGCTGTACCACTCTATCTATCCCCAAGTTCCCTCCTGACACCAACCTAATCTGCTACCAGGCAATAATCTTCACTAGCTGAGAATCTGGTCCCTAAATCACTCTCGGCAGTGTCAGTCTCAAGCCCCAAGGTCCCGCCCCCTTCCCCAACCTCTAATTGGCTACCGTGCCTGCCAATCAGGGCCATTTCTCCTCAACCCTCTTCTTGCCCTGCCTCGGGGGGCGCGGAGGTACCTGGGGGCTCCATTCCCAGTTCCACTGCCTGAGTCACTGTAGGAAATCACTCCTCCGCCTAAAAACCTGCTTGGGGCAAAGAGCTGAGTCGACATCCTCCAGGGAAGATCTGGAAGTTACCAAAGAAACTCTTAAAAACTTCTGTCTGTCGAGAGGGGAAGCTGACCTGGATTTGTTTAAAATGCGCCTTTCGCTAGACTGGGTGGAACTCCAAACAGGATCCAGCTTGCTGGGAGGAGGTCTCTCCTTACTGTGTCAAAGGGTGGGGGTGACATTAACTTTATGAGAAGAAACTTACTGTGAGAGCTCAGCAGTTTCTTCATCATATATTTTTTTTCTCTCAGACAGCTCATCAGGCAGATACTTCACTATCAATTCTTCCAACAGCTGTGTGACACAGTACCTCCTATCTGCTAGATACTAAAAGACAATATTATTTTACATTCCAGTGCTTTTCCTATGGTATAAAACAGGCAAAACAGTTGAACTGAATAGAGTAAAGCCTTAATTACATATTTATACAGTCGATTCTGAATTAATGGGTGAGGGGGAACATGACAATGGATGTTGCCAAACAGGTCCACCTGCCCAGGCTGTGCCGGACCCTTAACGCTACGTGGCTGCAGTGGACACTGTGCCCTGGACAGAAGCCCCTGGTCTTGCTGTGGCCACAAATGCTCTTAGCAGCAGTCAGGCCTGCCCTGCCCTCTCCCACACCAAAGGCCAACTTCTCTCGCACAGCTCCTGGGTACTTCAAACTAGCATTTTATCTGGGAAACAAAACTAAGCTAAGGAATACAGAAAATAAGGACCCCGCCTTATTTATGAACAGCAAAATTATTCCCTTTTTTGTTCCCAATTTCAGTGGCCGAGTTAGATCATTGTTCTTTCAGATTTTCCTTCCCCTGTCACCTGCTTTCACTGAGACCCTTATGGAGAGGTTGCTCCCCGCCACCACCCCCGGTGTAAAACGGTGCATTTGTACTTCTTCCTCAACACCCGGAAAAAATGCCGCTCATGCGTTTCTGTCATTGTCTGTTGCAGCTGCTAAAAGCCATCCCTCTCCCTCCTGCTTAGGAAGAAGCCTGCCTATCCTGCAAGGTCTGGCTGCAACCTGACCTTTTCCACGAAGTCTGCCTATTTTTCTGTCTCCCACGAAGCCCATTTTGACCACCTTCACCACATAGAAGGCGGTTATCACACTCTGCACTGTATTCTTACATGGACAAGGAGACACTGTACTTCTGTAGGTAATTTAAAAACTGCCTGAGGCCAGGGACCAGGTCACAGTGTGTGTACAGGATTTTGGAACAAGAAAATGACCAGTATAAATTTCATAAAACTAGCGAGGAACTACTCTTGGGAGACCATCACAAGACTAAAGAGAAGCCATACTTTTTAAACTGCAGATGCAGCAAAAAAATAAGGGTTTGTTATTATCCAGTGAAGAACAGAGGAGGAGAAGGGAATATGAGAGTTTGGGAAACCGGTAAGAGGAGTGGTTTTCAAACATTAGCCTCAATCAGGGTGTGTTAAAATGGAGACTGCTGAGACCTAGTCCCGAGTTTCTGATTTAGTGGCTCTGGAGTAGGGTCAGAGGATTGTATGTCTAACAAGTTCCCAAGTGAAGGGGAACACATTTTGAAAACCAGGGGCTATATATTATACACAGTGATATATACTGTAATACTCATGTACTAAATTTGGGGAAATACAACCTCTCTTACATTACCGATAGGAATCTGAATTTATAGAGTATTTCTGGGGGACCAAGCAACGTGGCAATTGGTTTTAAGAGTCTTATGAATATATGACTTTTGATCAGTAATTCAACCTTCCAGAAGTTTTATCCTGAGGAAACAGTCAAAGATGCAAAGCATAGCATATAAACAAAACAAAACAACTTACATACTCAACATCAGGGAAATGTTAAATCAATGGACTATTATGCTGCTATAAAAATCCTATCTTTAAAATACATTCAAATGAAAAAATGAGCACAAGAAAATGACAAGTAGGAAAAGTGTAAAACTACAGAACATATCAATTCTTTAAATATTAGATTTTACCTATTATACAGGGTATCTTTAGGACACAGGATAAGGTTATTTTCAAACAGTATGTTAACTGTATTTTTAAATAATATGCTTATTTTGTTTTCCTTCAAACTCCAGACATTTTTTTTAAGGTGAGCTATTTCTATATTTAAAGCCACGTATCTAATTAACTTGAGAAAAAGCATAATAAATATACTAAAGAATATCTAAAAACCTGGAACCATAGGAAAAATAGCATGATTAGAGTCTTTCACCTGAAAGTATATCAGTTGGAATATAACTAACAAACTCTTTAAGAGTGAGTTTATCGTGTTTCTGGACTTTGTGAAAATTCTGTATATGGTTTTATGTCTCATATACTGACTTGTTATGTAAGACCCATATCATATCAAATAATACATATATGCTATTATGATATCTGTACAGAGCTGCGTTTTCTATATAGGAAATAACTGTTGACATTCCATTGCAAAATGGCTTATCAATTTTTCATTTCTATTTGGAAGACACTTTTTTCTTTAAGCAGTCCTGTCACCCACAGAGACAGGATCACTCTCCCTGATCAATGCTATCCTTGCAGTTGGAGCTTAGAATTCTAACACCTGGGCCTCACGTTATGGGGGTTCCAGTCACCCAAGCAGGACTGGGAGAATGCTGTCTTCCCATTGTTTACAGAAGATATGCACCTGAGATCTAGCTCTTTTCCTAAACAGATTACTAGTACTGACCACTGACTAAACAAGGGGTGTGGGCAGCTGTGCCTCCCCCTCTTCTGTCCAGTATACCACTTTCTAGAGCTGGGCTGCCCAAAGGGTAGCCACCAGTCACATGTGCCCACTTACATGAGAATTAAAGTTAAAATACAGTTCCTCAGTCACACTAGCCACATTTCAAGTGCTTAATTACCACATGTGGCTAGTGGCTACCATGTTGGACAGCACAGATACACAGCATTTCCATCAGCGCAAAAAATTCTACTGGACAGAGTTGGTCCATACCTTAAGGGGGTAGAACTAGGGCTGAAATCTAGCCTATTATTAAGGGTGGAAGACAGGACAGTTGGGTTTCTCCAATACTGTCATCATTAAAATGGAACCAATTATAGACCATCCCCCACCTTGTTATAAAATAAGTACATGGGGCTTGGCCTCCAGGACCACCCTACTTTCCCCTATGCTCTCTAAACTCACATTTCTCTAGCACTAGCATTTGGGTAATGAAATGTCATCCTTGGTCACTTAGCATACATAATGTAATTTATTCTGAACATGATAATCACTATTTCTGCGGCCAAATAGAAATCAGTGTTGCCAAGCTTAAGACCAATAAACAGATAAATGTTTACCTCTTTTAAGCTTTCTTTGCAAAGAGGACAATATGGCGTATGATCTAAACAACGCTCGAGGCAATTCTTACAGAATGAGTGTCCACAAGGGGTTGTTACTGGCTCAAAAAACAACCTGAAATCAACCAAAATACCTGTTAGTTTTCACATTAAACTATCCATTGGAAAAAGTGAACAAATAATGGAACCCCTCCTGAGAGAGTAGGGGCTAGTGGGCAGGAGAGGAAGGAAGGGGCAGTGATAAATATAATTATACCCTCCTGAACCTTTTAAAAGTTCTCATCAACAGGGGATCCCTGCCAAGGGCCTAAAGCTATACTGACTAATGGAACAGCCACTCACCAGATGGGGCTGCTGAGCACTTGAAATGTGGCTGGTCCAAACTGAGAAGTACAATAAATGTAAAATACACACCAGATTTCAAAGACTATGTGCAAAAGAAATAATGTCAGATATTCACAATTATTGTATAGATTCTTATTTTATCATCACTTTAAAATGGCTTAATATGCTTATAAAAGCCTTACTATATAAAATTCATTAAAAAGAACCCAATAAACCTTACAGTTGAATCTTAAATATGAGGCTTCATACCATGTGTAATAAACAATATAGAAAAAACTGATTTTACTTACGTTCTAGTTTTCTCCTGAAACATGATACTTCTGAATTGCCTCCAAATATTGTTAGATATATAGGTACTTGAGAAGTCCTCTGGCCTACTGCCCTCAGCTCAGGGATGAGGAGGCCAAGACTCAGAGGCAGGGGACCTGCTCGGAACTCCGCTAGCTCCTACCAGCCTGTGTGGCCTGCACCAGGTCTCCTGACTCTCCCTGTACTGTTCTCTTGACTCTACCACAACTTCAGTGGAAAATGTTCTTTCAAAACTTAGTCTTCTAGAATTACAAGCATTCTGCATAATGGAAATCTTTATCCAGTTTTACTTAAAAGAAACAAACAAAACCCATGGAGGTATCTGCATTTCAATAATCTGTGTAACATCTATAGTACCCTTTGATCTCCTAGACACTTTTTTATATTTAAGTCACATGATTCTTAAACCACCTGCAATGCAGTCTATGCAAATACTGACCCCACTTTCTAAGTAAGAAAAATCCAAATAGTGCTCAGACATTAAGGTATTTGCCCAAGGTGTGCAAGGTATTTCTATCTTTTGATTTAGTCCAGGATTCTGTCACTTTACAATGCCTATTATTACCGTAGATCACCTTTATCTACTCTGTACCTTGCTAATATAAAATAGCCATCATTTATAAAACTTTATGTACTCACCTCATGCAGAGAGAACACTCAAAATCTGAGACATCAATTAATTCTTCTGGGATGTCAGCAGAAGTTAAGGAAAATGTGCAGACTTCACTACGAGTTTCTATTAAAACAAAGAGACAGGACTATCATCTTTAGGAAATAGTTTAAAGACCGTTTTAAATAAGTAAATGTGTTCTCTAGGACTGTAGTGACATTTTTACCTCCTTGTTTTTTAAGCTTATTTCTTCCATCTTCATCTACAATCACATCCTGGTCTAAGAGAGACAACTTTCTTTTCAGCAGAGCACCTTTTTCTTGAACAGAGAGTAAAGGTTCGGAGGACACTCTTTTTAAACAGTCTTCTCTGGCAGGCGTTTCTGTTGAATTAATAGCCTGTGCTGACCAAGCGCGGTTTAAGCTTCCTCTGATAAGCTCGGTCGTGACCTCTGGTACTTCTTCGTTCTACAAAAATACAATAAACATGGGTAACTGTTTTTCTTCACTGTCCTTTATTGCTCTCACCAAGAATCAACGGAAATGAAATTCCAATGTCTCATAAGGTTCATTTTACTGTTCAATTAAAAACACCAACTTTTAATTCTAATACTCTGATAAATGACTTGCCAGTAATTGTGTAGCCCTAGATGTCAAGCTGATATATGTTATAATGAGGTTTATACAGTTATGCTAATATACTTGTTCCAGCCCTGAGGCAACTAAAATAAATACCCTGTTCTATATTTTCCACAAGACAAAGTTTTCTGATATGCAGGGTGACCTAAAATTGTGATTAGTGAACAAATATTTTACATGAAAGTCTAGTGTAAAATAAAAGGCTACAGGCAAAATCTAATTAAGACAATGCTTCATAGATGAAAAGTGCCTAAATAGGGGCACCTGGGTGGCTCAGTGGGTTAGAGCCTCTGCCTTCGGCTCAGGTCATGATCTCAGGGTCCTGGGATCGAGCCCTACGTCGGGCTCCCTGCTGAGCAGGGAGTCTGTTTCTTCCTCTCTCTCCGCCTGCCTCTCTGCCTACTTGTGATCTCTCTGTCAAATAAATAAATAAAATCTTTAAAAGTGCCTAAATAGATTCTAGTACTCCAAACGAAGTGAAAATCTTAACGTGTAAAGAAACAGATGCACTAAACCCATGAAAATCTTTCCTCACCCCTTACCTGCTCTGGACTAAGCTCGCTGGCAGAGTGAGACTCTTCCATTACTGAAGGAAAACCAAAATGTTTGTTTTTACTACATGGCAATGAGCTCCAGGAAGAGTCCTTCAGGCCTTCATTTAAGTTCTCAGGTGATAATAAATCACATAAAATCTGTAAGGGAAATATAAAAGTAATGGAAAATATAAAATATTTGGTTAGGAATAATTTAATATACAGTTATCTAATATTTATGAAATTTTAGAAAATTCATAGCAGACATTGTTTTTAATGAGCAGAGGATGAAGAGATTAAGTGATAAGCAGAACTGCCAAATTATTAAAAGTCTTATAAAACCAAGGCGTGCTTTAAATGGGGGTCAGATCACCTCAAAGAAATCATTCAAAAGGAAGGTATGGGAGCAGCTAGACTACTAGCCCTTATAAGAAGGTACCCAAAATAAAAACCAACTTTTTAATGAAGGATTGTAAAAAGAGATCTTAAGGGAAGCAGAAAATATTTACCTCTGAACTGTAGTGAGTCCTATCCTGTCAAAATGGTTTACAGTCCACCTCAAAGTATATTGTAAGGCTGGACTCTGAGGGTTTAAATGAACTAAAGAACTTGCCTAACTACAAAACTCTTAAAATCACACACGTTTATACTGAATTTAGCTTCTCACTGAACAGGTAACCTGCAGGGGCAGCTACCACTGCCCAGCTCTGGACGGGGGCACCATATGGCAGCTGTCCTATTCCTGATAGAAGCACCCAGAAATTTTAATACATCTATACATCTAAACTCTCAAAACAACAGCACCACCAACACCGGTAGGTTAAGTTAGAGGAGGAAACTGGCTACAAGGAAATGAGAAGGTCTCGAATGTCTTTGATTGTCAAATAAGCTGTATTAAATGAACAGCAGAGCATTTCTTAAAGTCTAAATCTGGAAGTTTGTTTTTTGTTGTACTATCAAACTCACAAAAATGAGATGACTCATGAATCCTTACAATGTAAATAAAAAGGAGATGTAGTCAATGTAAATAAAAGGGCGTTATCTGGTAGGAGCTCAAGCAATACCTCCTTTAATGAGTAAGTGTTTTAAAATTTGTATGTTTTTACATCTCTCCTGGTTTAAAAAAAAAAAAGTATTAAACACTCACCTACTCTAGAACCCAGCAGATCAGTAGGTATTTACCAAAGAGATAGAAAAACATGTCCACAAAACAATTTATACAAGAACATTAGTTCATAGCAGCAACTAGTAATGACCCAAATTAAAATCACTACCAATACCATAAATTGTGGTATGTTTCTACAATGGAATGCTTAGTGAACAATGAAATAAAAAAAAAATTGCTGGATGTATCTCAAAACTATTATGTTCTCCAAAAAAAAAGAAAAAAAAAACAGACACAAGACAAGAATATATGTTGTGTGATTCCACTTGCATGAAGTTCTAGAATAAGCAAAACTATTCTATTTATACTCTAATAAAAATCTAAACAGTAGTTGCCTCTGGGAGCAGGGATACAAGGGATTTGCTGAAAAGGGGATGACTGAACTTTCTAGCATGATGGAAATACTCTACATCTTGACTGGGGTACTGTTATATGGATGTATAATTTCCAAAACACTGGGCTGTAAAATCCATGCATTATATGTAAAATATACCACAATTTACAAAAGCATATTGGGAGAAAAATATTTCAAAGCATCAGCTGTTTTGCATTCACCTAACCTTATTAAAGGTCAACTTTTTAAATATTTACAGAAATATAAGGATATTTAGTAGCAAGGAAAATGCAAAATTATAAGCCCTTAAAAAGTCTGCAGTCTCCCCAGGAAGAGATCACTAACAAATATAAAACAGAATACACACGATAGTAAACAATTTGTCATTAGGTCAATGGGCTAGAATGTGTATGCAAACAAGCCGCATGGAGAGGATATACTGATGTTAGTCGCATTCATGAGGCATCGGGGATCTGAGACAATTTTCAAAGTTGTCATACTTCCAAGTGCACAAGAATCTCCCTGAGTGCTTATAAAACTATGCCCAAATTCCCACAATTCTAGTTCTAACAGTCCATGGTGAAGTCCAGGAATCTTTACAACTACCAAGCACCCAAGGTGATTCTGACAAAAAGCCACAAAGTAAAAAACACTATCAAGGCGATAAATAACATGTCATGTTTTGTGGATATTGAGGAGAGCATCAGGATGGCACTGCAATTATATTGGGACGGATTTTTCCAAAAAATTTTTCGAAAACTCTAGTCTTTCCAGATGCTCTGTGAATATGTTTGACAAAAACTGAATGCTACTCTCATGTTAGCAGAGCAAAACTTCTGAGACCTTCTGAAGAAATCTATTTAACTTGGTTTAACCCAATGTTCCCCAAAATCATTTAATCAGAGAAGTCCTCCCTTTTATCTAACACCTACTGACACACCACAAAACCAACTCTCGAAAGTAATATATGGATTACTGAGAAAATTAAGGCAGAACAAATTGGGGTAATACTATAAGCAACCATAAAAATAAGCAAAACTTAGACTGGAAATTAAAAGCAAAAAGCAGGCCAATAAAAATTCCTGAGGTCCCAAAGTGAGAAGAGAAAGGACCAGAAAATTTCTCTAACCTGGGGAAGAAAACAGAATTTCCAGGTCCAGGAAGCACAGGGTTCCAAAGAAGATGAACCCAAAGAGATTCACACCAAGATACATTATAACAGAAACAGAAAAATTTCAAGACAGAATCCTGAAAGCAGCAAAAGAAAAAACTTATATGAAAGGAAAACCACATAGGCCATCAGATTTATCTTCAGAAACTTCGTAGAAGGTGGCATGACCCATTCAAAGGGCTGAAAGAAAAAAACTTCCAAGAATTCTCTACACAGAAAGACTGTCATTCAGAACTGAAAAAAAGATTAAGAGTGTTCCAGACAAGCAAAGGCTAATGAAATACATCACCACTACACTAGCCTTATAAGACATGTTAAAGGGCCTTCTCTGAACTGCAAAAAAGTGACACTAATTAATAAGAAGAAAACATATCAAAGAAAACATCTCAGTGGAAAACATACAGTAAAGGTAAGTAGATCAATCACTTATAAAGCAAGTATGAAGGTTAAAAGATGAAAAAAACCCATAAAATTAACTGAAACTACAATAACTGGTTAAGAGATGCATAAAATAAAGAGATGTCTAAGGTGACATTGAAAAATATAAAAGGTGAGGGGGAAGGGGCGTGGAGAAAAAATGTAAAGTTTTGGAATATGTTCAAATTTAAGTTGCTATCAACTCAAAACAGACCATTACATACAAAGGAAATTCTATGTGAACCTTATGGTGACCACAAAGCAAAAACTGACGGTAAATACACAAAAGAAAATGAGAAAATAATCTAAGCAAAGCACTAAAGAAAGCCATAAAACCACAAGCTGAGAAAGAGAAAAAAGGTAGATGAGAAATGATGAAAACAGCCAAAAAAATCATTGACAAAATGGCAATATACACATACCTATCAAGATTTACTCTAAATGCAAATAGGCCACACTCTCCAATCAAAAGACACCGAGTGGCTGAATAGATAAGAAAATAAGATCCATCTATATGCTGCCCACTAGAGAGGGACTTCACAAATAAGGACACACACACTGAAAGTGAATGGATAGAAAAAGATGTTCCAAGCAAATGGAAATGAAAAGAAAGCTTGTATAACTATATGCATAACAGACAAAACAGACTTAAAAGTGAGGATTTCAATAATAGAGAAGGGCATTACATAATGATAAACAAGATCCAACAAGAAAACATAATATTTATAAACATATATACACCCAACATAGGAGCACCAAGATATATAAAGCAAATATAATGTACCTAAAGGGAGAAACTGACAGTAATACAATAATAATGAAGGACTTTACCACTCCATTTACATCAATGGATAGCTCACCCTGACAGGAAATTAATAAGGAACCATTGGCCTTAAATGACACATGAGACCAGATGAACTTAACAGATACATACAGAACACTGTATCCAAATTGCATCCAAAAATTTCAAGTGCACGTGGAACATTTTCCAGAATAGATCACGTTAGTCCACAAAACAAGCCTCACTTAAAGAATACTGAAATCATACCAAGCAGCTTCTCCAACCACAATGGTACGAAACTAACAATTACTTACAAGGAAAAAAAAACCCCCAAAATGTGGAGATTAAGCATCATGCTACTGAATAACAAATGTTCCATCAAATAAATCAAATTAGAAATTTAAAAAATAGCTAGAGACAAACGAAAACAGAAGTACAATGTACTAAAATCTTTGGGATGAAGCAAAAGATGTTCCAAGAGGTCTACCTCAAGAAATAAGAAAAATCTCAAACAACCTAACTTTATACCTAAAGAAGCTAGAAAAAAGGAACAAAGCCCAAAGTCCTAGAATAAAGGAAATAATAAAGATTAGAGCGGAAATAAACAAAATACAAAAAGAGGGAAGATCAAAGAACTAAGAGCTGGGTGATTGAACACATTAATAAAATTGACAAACGTCAAGATTAAAAAGAAAAAAGAGGGCTCTTGCATTAAAGAGAAATAGAAAATTTGGACAGACTAATTCCTAGCAATGAATTCAATCGGTAAATAAAAACCTCCACACAAATGAAAGTCCAGGAGCAGGTGGCTTCATAGAGTAATTCTAACCAAACATTTAAGTAAGAGTTAATATCTATTCTCAAACTATTCCAAAAAACCTAAAGGAAGGACAGATTCCAAATTCATTCTATGAAGTCCGCATTATCCTGGCACCCAAACCAGGTGAAGACAATACAAAAAAAAAAAAAAAAAAAAAACAAAAAGG
>LNAC01000419.1:686966-705054 GCA_002007465.1 Ailurus styani
AGAAAAGTAGGCATCCGGACGAAAAAAAAAAAGAAAACTACAGGCTGGTATCTCTGATGAACATAGATGCAAAAATCCTCAACAAAATATGAGCAAACAGGATCCAACAGCACATTAAAAAAAAAATCATTCATCATGACCACACGGGATTTATTCCTTGGATGCAAGGGTGGTTTAATACTTACACATCAATCAATGTGATATATCACATCAATAAGAGAAAGGATAAAAACCATATTATCATTTCAATAGAGGCAGAAAAAGCATCCGACAAAGTAGAACATCCATTCATGATAAAACCTCTTAAAGTAGGTTTAGAGGGAACATACCTCAACATAATAAAGGCCTTATGTGAAAAACTCACAGCTGGTATCATCCTCACTGGGGAAAAACAGAGATTTTCCCCTAAGGTCAGGAATAAGACAACGATGTCCACTCTCACCACTTTTACACAACATAGTACTGGCAGTCCTGGCCACAGCAATCAGATAAGAGAAAGGTATAAAGGCATCCAAACTGGTAAGGAGGAATTAAAATTCACTATTTGCAGGACATAATACTCTATATGGAAAACCCTAAAGACTCCATCAAAAACTACTACAACTGATAAATGAATTCAGTGAAGTTGCAAGATACAAAATCAATGTGTAGCAATCACTGCACTTGTATACACTAATAATGAAGCAGAAGGAAATTAGGAGAACAATCCCATTTACGATTGCACCAAAAACAGCAAGATACCAGGAATAAACCTAACCAAAGAGATGAAAGATCTGCATTGTAAAAACTATAAAACATGGATGAAAGAAACTGAAGATGACACAAACAAATGGAAAGACATTCCATGCTCACTGATTGGAAGAAGAGATGTTAAAATGTCTGTACTATCCAAAGCAATCTACAGATTTAATACAATCCCTGTCAAAATACTAACACCATTTTTCACAGGACTGGAAATAATCCTAAAATCTGTATGGAACCACAAAAGACCCCAAATAGCCAAAGCAATATTGAAAAAGAAAAGCAAGGCTAGAGGCATCACAATTCCAGACTTCAAGTATATTACGAAGCTGTAGTAATCAAAACAGTATGGTACTAGTACAAAAACAGACACATAGATTAATGGAGCATAATAGAAAACCCAGAAATAAACTCACAATTATATGATCAATCAATCTTCAAAAAGTAGGAAAGAACATCCAATGGAAAAAGTCCCTTCAACAAATGGTACTGGGAAAACTGGTCAGCCACATGCAAAAGAACAAAACTGGACCACTCCCCCCCCCCACTTTCTTATACCATACACAAAATCAAATTCCAAAATGGATTAAAAATCTAAATGTGAGACCTAAAACTGTAAAAATCCTAGAAGACAGCACTGGCAATGATGTCTTTGGTCATAGCAACATATTTCTATGGTAGGTCTCCTGAGGCAAGGGAAACAAAAGTAAAAATAAACTACTGGGACTACATTAAAACAAGTAGCTTCTGCACAGTGAAAGAAACCATCAACAAAACAAAAGACATCCTGCTGAATGGGAGAAAATATTTGCAAATAATATACCAATTAGAGGTTAATATCCAAAATATATAAAGAACTTATACAACTCACCACCCCCCAAGCAAAATAATCCAATTAAAATGGGCACAGGACATATACAGACATTTTTCCAAAGAAGATATACAGATGGCCAACAGATTCATGAAAAGATGCTCAATATCACTAATCATCAGGAAATGCAAATAAAACCACAATGAGATATCACCTCCTACCTGTCAAATGGATAAAATCAAAAACACAAGAAATATAAGGTGTTGGCCAGGATGTGGAGAAAAAGAAACACTTATGCACTTGGATAGCAAAGCAAGCTGGTGCAGCCACTGTGAAAAACTTTGTAGAGTTCCCTCAAAAAAGTAAAAATAAAATACCATACGATCCAGTGATTCCACTACTGGATATTTACCCAAAGAAAACAAAAACACAAATTCGAAAAGATGTATGCATGCTATGTTTATTGCCACGTTATTCACAATAGCCAAACTATGGAAGCAACAGATGAATGGATAAAGAAGAGGTACATATACACAATGGAATTTTACTCGGCCATAAAAAAGAATGAAATCTTGCCATTTGCAACAACATGGACTGATCTAGAGGATATAATGCTAAACGAAGCAAGTCAGTAACAGAAAGATAAATACCATATGATTTCACTCATGTGTGGAATTTAAAGAACAAAACAAACGAACAAAGAAAATGGGTACCTGCCAGAGGGGAAGTGGGTGGGAGGATGGGTGAAATAGATGAAGGGATTAAAAATACACTTAAAATGATAAGCACTGAGTAATGTATAGAACTGCTGGATCACTACTATAGTACACATGTGAAACTAATATAATGCTGTATGTCAATTATACTAGAATTTAAAGTAAAAAAAAAAACCTGTCAAAAAAAGGGGCTCTGATAAAATCAGAAATGAAATGTTATGACTGACACCACCAAAATATAAAGGATTATAAGACACTACTATAATTATATGCCAACAAACTGGACAACCTAGAAGAAATGAATAAATTCATAGAAACATACAATCCTCCAAGACTGAATTATGAAGAAACAAAAAATCTGAATAGATCAATTACTAGTGAGAAGATTGAACCAGTAATCAAAAATCTCCCAACAACAACAAAAAAGTCCAGGGCCAGATGGCTTACTGGTGAATTCGACCAAACATGCAAAGATTTAATATCTATCCTTCTCAACTCTTCCAAAAAATGGAAGAAGGAACACTCCCCAAATCATTTTGAGGCCAGCAAGCTGACAAGAAACCACAGAAAAAATAATTACAGGCCATTATCAGTGACTGACATTAATGCAAAAATCCTCAACAAAACATTAGCAAACTGAATTTAAAAATACAGCAAAAGTTCATATATGATGATCAAATGGGATTTATTCCAGGGATGCTCGCATACTGGAGGAATTACTATTGTTAAAATGTCCACACATCCCAAAGCAATCTAAAGATTCAATGTAATCCCTATCAAAATCCCAAAGGTATTTCTCCATAAAACTAGACCAAATAATTCTAAAATTGTAGAAAATCATAAAGATCCCAAAGAGCCAAAGCAATCTTGAGAAAGGAGAACAATGCTGATTTCAAACTACAGAACAAAGCTATAGTAATCAAAACGGTATGATAATGGCATAAAAATGCACACATGCATCAATGAACCAGAATTACGAACCTAGAATTAAACCCACACATACACAGACAATTAATTTACAACAAAGGAACCAAGAACATACAATGGAGAAATGAGTCTCTTCAATAAATGCTGGGGAAGGCTGGATAGCCACGTGCAGAAGAATGAAACTAGTCAATCTTTTGCCATAGACAGAAATTAACTCAAATGCATTAAAGACTTGAATATAAGATCTGAAAACATAAAATTCCTAGAAGATAAGATAGGTGGTAAGCTCCTTGATATGGGTTTTAGCAGTATTTTTGTGAATCTGACTCCAAAGCCAAGAAAAAGAGCAATAATACACAAATGGGATTGCATCAAGCTAAAAAGCTTCTGCATAGCAAGAGAAATCATCATCAAAACAAAAAGGCAACCTACTGAATGGGAGATTTTTGCAAATCATGTATCTGATAAGGGCTTACTATCCAAGATATATAAAGAACTCCTACAACTCAACAACAAAAAGACAACCTAATTAAAAACTGGGTAGAGGATCTGAATAGACATTTTTTTCCAAAGAAGACATACAGACGGCCAACAGGAACATAAAAGGATGCTTAACATCACTAATCAGGGAAATACTAATCTAAACCACAATGAGGTATCATCTCACAAATGTCAGAATGGCTATTATCAAAAAGACAAGAGATAACAAGGCTTGGAGAGGATGTGGTGAAAAGTGGACCCTGTATACCGTTCTTGGTAAAGCCACTGTGGAAAACAGTATGGAGATTCCTCAACGAATTAAAGAATAGTACTACATTGTGCAGCTATTCTGCTTCTGGGATGCAAAACATCTCCAGAATGCAAAAACACTGATCTGAAAAGACACGTGCATTTCCATGTTCAGTGCAGCATTATTTACAATAGCTGAGAAATGGAACAACCTAAATGTCCATCAGTGGTTGATGGAATAAAGATATGGTATACATATATAATGGACTACCACTTAGCCTGGGGGGGGTAAGGTATCTTGCTACTTGTGACAACATGAATGGACCCTAAAGGTTAATATTATGGTAAGTGAAATAAGTCAGAAAGAGAAAGATAAATATGGTATGACTTCACTCATATGTGGAATCTAATACAAAAACAAAAAAGAAATGAACAAACAAAACAAAAACTCCCGGATATGGAAAACAGATTGGTGGTTATCAGAGAGTAAGGGGGTTAGGTGAAATGGGGAAAGGGAGCACCTATATGGTGACAGATGGTAAACAGCCCTTTAGTGGTATCTCTTACATTGTTGTACATGGAAACATATAATGTTATATACCAGTTTTGCTTTAAATAAAAAAAAAATTTTGAGCAGGAATATCATGACAACAATTAAGGGTAATTAATTTGGCTCCAATCAAACTAGTAGAAAGCACCTAAATTTAAGCAAAAATAACACATTTAAATATCTGCAAATGAAATATTTTGATTTCAGTAAAAACTCTATACGCTAAGTACATGACCCTGAAAACCCACTTATCAAATTGCTACAAAATTTGACTCACTGGACTCCTTATATTTTTACCCCAAGTTTCTAATTAGCATTTTTAAAAAGACCCGTGTCTTAGACTTGCCTTCAACTATTATAATTGGTAAACCGATTACCTTTTCTACTTCTAGCTTTGCAGGTGCAAAATCCTCATCAAGGGCTAAGCACTGAAGAAAGAGCTGTAAGGCATCACCTAAAAAACCAGCATCCTGGAGTACTTTTCCTTTCCTGAAGTAGACCTTCAATGAAAGCACAAATGAACAACTTTTACTGACAGAATTATTTTTGAAAAATCAGTATCGAGAAAAAAAAATGGTTTGCTTGGAAATGTGCATTTTGAAACTCTGAATGAATCTGAGGAGCCTAAAGCATTTCAAAGGTATATTTACACACTTCCCTGGAGAAGCACTTATGGCAAAATGACTTCAAAACCATAGTTCTAATTGTATCACTTCAGTAATAAATGCAGAGGATTCTTTCTTTTTTAACAGTTTTAAAGTTGTCCAAACAGATCATTTTCCATCTTCTTCTTAATATACATTTGCCTTGTACTAACCAGTCACAAGCCGGCATGGGATTTGGTATCATTTTTCATATTAATTTATAATTTTTAGAGCATCCTTACTATATTGTCCTCAAAGGCATGGTTTTCAAATGGGGGAAAAGTCATATATATAGTAATTTCTAGCTTAAAGAACATATATGGAACATGAACTGATTTGCCTTGGCAACTGGATAAAAAATTAGTAAACTGATTACATATATTTGCCTCAAGTCTTTTTTAAAAGCGTATGGGCAAGGCAACCTCCCTTGTCCCCATCTGCTGTATTAAATCACTCCTCATCTGGTCCCCATGATAATGCCTCCATTTTCCAGCCTGGAGGACCCCTTCTTGTTCCATCAGTATACCTCCTCCACCAATTTTCAGTGTGGATCCAATGGAACCAGCTCTATCTCTTTGAGGAAATTTTGCATACTCAAGTCTCTCTCTTTTTTTTTTCTCTGTGCCTTAAATTCAGGTTGTTCTTTAATTAGGAAACAAAGGTTTCTTATGATTTAAAAAATTGTGGGTGCCTGGGTGGCTCAGGTCAAGTCTCTGCCTTTGGCTCAGATCATGATCTCAGGGTCCTGGGATCGAGACCCACATCAGACTCTCTGCTCAGCAGAGAGCCTGCTTCCCCCTCTCCCTCTGCCTGCCTCTCTGCCTATTTGTGATCTCTCTCTGTCAAATAAATAAATAAAATCTTTAAAAAAAAGAGTCTATGTTAAAAAAATAAAATTGTTTCATAGCCATCCACTCGAACCACTAACCCTAGATTTCTATAACTCTATATATTTTAAGAGTCAACAAATCTATTTTGTTAAAACTTACAACCATAACTGAATTCATGTTCCCTACAGGTAAAGTTTTTAAATATGTAAATGTAAAACAGTAACTTTACCTCAGGCCAATTTGGCAGTTGAAAGAGAACTGCATTTAAATCTTCTACGGCTGCTTTAAACTCTTGGAGACCAGCATATGATTCTGCTCGGTAAATTTTTAGAGTCACATCACTGGGCTCTGAAACAAATATTTTATAAAGGTTTATTTTTAACATATTATTGTCCAATCCACAAAATACATACTAGATTAAGAACTGACTTAGTGATTCCAGCTGATAACCACCAAAATAGAATATAAGTACAACCATGTATGTGTTGCATTTTATCTAGAAGTTTTATCATTAAGAGTATATGTAGATAATTTTGCACAGGAAATGATGGTTTTTAAGTACTAGAAATATTTTATAATATGAATAATCACCTCTAAGAAAACAAGTGTTTTCTTAAAATAGGGAGAGCATTCTATATAGACTTAAAAAACAGGTCTTAGATGTTTAGAAGATTTGCCTCTTTGTGGTAAATCTTAATCTTTTATACCTTAATTTCTAAATCCTCACTTATAAACAACCATACGTGCAACTACTGCACACTCAATTTCCACAGGAACAAAGACTGACCAAGGCTCAACTTAGGAGGGTATACAATGGTCCTGATTCTGAAGGAAATGATTGATAATTTATTGAGGTCAAAATTTTAATTCCTGCCATTAGCACAAATGGTACTGGATCATCCCCAAACAGATTTAAGTTTGAATGTTTCTGAGAAAAAAGCTTTGTTGCTATTTTGACTACCATCCTCTCCATCTGTACTTGAGAAACCAAATTAGTATCTAACGGCATTCAGAATGTGTTAGCTGGTATCACCTGTAATATACCATCACTTGTTACAGGTACATAGATTCAAAATCTGCAGTCTAAGCCAAAAACTAATTTTCAGCACATCTACAGACAAAATTAACCTCACTCTTCTTTTAAAGCTATTCATCTTTGAAGCCTTCAAAAATACATGCTTATGAAATAAAGCATTCATTGTGAAAAGGGTATGAAGACCCACAATGCCTCATTAAAAAAAAAAACTATAATAAAACTCAATAGCTCCCTGGTTTACTTTACTTTTTAAATGATTGCTTTCCTACAGAGAACTCCCAACGAGACTGGCCTTTTTCAGCTGATGCTTAAGAATTGGAATTATATTGTTCCTTTGAATTTATACCAATGGAAATTTTCAAAGAAGAATGAAATATTTCAAGAAAATATTTCGTGCTTCCTAAATAAAAAAAAAAACACATCTAGCATATTTTGTCTTTTGTTTCATAAAGTAATATAACTGGAAGCCATTATCTCTGAATTAAAACACATGGAAACTGAAAGCTCAGTATGATTCATCAATCAACAATGAAGAGTCCTGGCATAAAACTTGACCTTGTAGGTGCCCAAATGATTTTACTTTATCCCTGTCTTTGAGGAACTTACAATCCAATTAGAAAACTTTATTATATTGTGAAATGGGATAGTGTAATCATGATTTGACAAAAACAACTGGGGTTCAGAAAACTGAGAGCAGCGCATGCCAAAATGGTCCAAGAACGAGTAGTCAATGCAAAAGCATCAAAATAACCCAGACCCATTAAGACTGCTCACCCAGAGCTGGGGAGCTTCCAACAGCATCCTTGACCCCCGCTTCTTTGCATCTCTGAGGGAGGGAGTTCACTGTGGCAGCAAGCAGTCCTTTCCATTCTTGGTTTTCTTAGGGGCTTTTTTTTATTTCAAATTTTTTCTTCTACAGCAGGTCCCGTTACATCACACTTGATGCCGTGCACATGCAAAGCTTTTGAATATCAAACCCTTTTATCAATGCTTTCACTACTGAATACAGCGTCTTTTGGTTAGCACTGAAGCAAGTGTCCGAGGACACCTCTGTCATTGACAACACCCAGACAACCTATCACGCTTCTCCACTCTGACCAAAGTGAAAAAAGACGGTTTCCCCTTTCCTCTCAACACAAAAACACTCAGGGTCTTGAGATGCTCTAAAGGCAGGCCTAAGAAGTTAGTATATATTGGAAGAAGAGAAAAGGTACACATAAAATGACAAGAGGGCTAGATTTTAAAAGTCTTGCTCCCCAATACTTCATAGGTAACATTTTTATTAAGACCATCAAATGTTAATGGAATAATTATTTTAAATGACTTTATAAGGGGGAAAAAAACCATCTCATCAAGTGAGTTGAAATTCCTAAAGCTTCTTAAGAGATTAGGGTCACCCTGCCCACTTATTTCAAACCCTTAATTCTAAAAAAGAGCCAAATGCACTAGTTGAGACCCTTGGATCATCAAAGCACAGTGTCTTCCCTCCACGTAAACTTCTGCAAAAGGTAACTATAAACCACTCCCCTTTACCCCCCAAAAAACCAAACCCAAAAAACAACTATCAGCCCAGTTGTCAAGTCTGACAGGGTCAACAAATGTTTCCAGTATGTTCTCCACCTGGCCTTGAGGACCCTAGAGCGAACAAGTCACCTCATTGAGCATGCTATCAGGGAGGGGCCTCGCAGGCCACTACTGTGGGTACCCTAGTGCCTGGCACATTACAGACCTAATTTATTGAAAAAGTGAAGAAATACAAAGATGAGGTTTGGGCTAATTGTATGAAAAGCATGATTTAACTCCCAAATCTTTATCTTCAATTCTGAGCTTTTTAATCTGCCTTCAGATTGACCAAATTTCCAACTGCCTGCTATAATTTCCACAAACTCAGTGCATTTCCATTAAAAAAAAAAAAAAGTCTTGGGGAGCCTGGGTGGCTCAGTAGGTTAAGTGTCTGCCTTCAGGTCGGGTCATGATCCCAGGGTCCTGGCATGGAACCCCACAGTGGACTCCCTGCTCAGCAGGGAGCCTGCTTCTCCCTCTTCCTCTGCCCCTCCCCCTGCTTGTGCTCTCTCTCAAATGAATTAAAAAAAAAAAAGTCTTTTTACGGTATTCTCTACTAGTAACACGACTGACTTTCCAAATCAAATCCCCAATTTTGTCAATTTTACTTCCTATTATATTTCTCAAATGTGTCCCCGGGCTTTTCCAATCTTCCTGCTAACAGCCTTACTTACGGGTCTGGATCCAAATCTCTTAAGATTTTTGCAAGAACTTTCTAACTGCTCTCCCTGCTGCCAGTCTTCCCTACCTATATCCTCACCATCCAGAAGATCAGATGGGCATTTTAGTACAAGATACAAATTCCTACACACCTGGCTCCTGCCCCTCTCTCCAGCCTTACTTCCTATCATTATCAACCTCCCACTGTAGGTTCCAGTAATACCTAAACTCACCCTGCCCCACGTCCGCCATTCTATTTCATGCCTCCTTCCTTTGCTCACAGAACTCCCTCCTTGGCAGAGCTCTACTTCAATACCGTACCTCCCCTTGGTCTGGGGAGCTATTTCACAACCAACAGGACTCAGCTCACCAATATCTTCTCGAGATGCTTTCTTCTGAGTCTCCCCTCACTTGGAACATCATTAAGGATCAAGAGCAGGAGCTCTGAGGTCACACTGCTGGGTTCAACTTCTGGCCCCTCCACTTACTCACTGTGCCTGGGGCAAATGGCCAAACACCTCTGTACCTGTTTCCTCAGCTACAAAACTGAGGGTGTTTCCTAAAATTTTTATTTAAGAAACACCACTTACTATGATTTGCAACCTTCAGAACAATCCTATGTGGGTCTAGCACTGTCCACATTTTCCCAGATAAGGAGAATGAACATAGTGAGTTTAAGTAACTTGCCGAAGATCGAAAAGCTAGAAGTGGTGCATTCAAGATTCTCTCTCAGGCAGTCTGACTCCAGAGTTCTTGCTGTTCACCTCTGCAAATAACAGTATTTACATCATAGTATTACTCAAGAATAAGTTAATATATGCAAAATACTCAGAACAGGGCCTGGTACATTGTACATGTTGGCTATTATGATTGTGTTCCTTCACTGTATGTGCATTGCATTCAGTCTTAAACCTATTTTTGAGCTCCCTCCATTATTTCCTGTCTTTATGTCCTCTAATCCTGGCTTTGCTAAATGTTTGCTGAACAAGGGAAAATTCATTAAAATCTATCCCCTTATGCGCCTTAATTCGTGCTCCCATTTTCTCTTCTCTTAGACCCAGTAATATTGCCAGTCATCAGGCAAATAAAAAAAACTGAAATAAAATTCGGCTGCATATCTGAGGAAACCAGGTGTTAAGCTGCCGAGAAATTTCATGGGCTTAGGAGAGTTCTCCAGAATCCCAATTACTCATCTTTGTTCCACCCCTAAGGTAGTTTCCTTAGTGCATCTTCAAAAAACTTTTTTTCAGATTATAAAAGTTATAAAATGTATACTTATACAATTTGAAAAACCTACAATATTAAGAAACATCTTTTTCCCACCATAAAGAATAACCAGTGTTGGCATATAACCTATACCTTTTTCCTATGTGTGTAAATTATATTTTTAATTTTACAGTTTTATGAACTCTACTTTATAAACAGATTATACCCTGCTTTTTGGTCAATGTAATTAAATCCACATGGTTTTTAATGGTTGCAAAATATCCTACCATATTCTCAATCTATTTATACACTACTCAGCGGTTTCTGCTTCTGGTGTTTGCTAATATAAAAAGTACTACAGGGACCCCTGGGTGGCTCAGTTGGTTGATCGTCAGACTCTTGATTTCTGCTCAGGTCATGATGTCAGGGTCCTGGGATGAAGCCTAGGCTTGGGCTCCACACTCAGTGGGGAATCTGCTTGAAATTCTCTCCCTCTGCCCACCTCCCCATTTGTGTGCTAAAATAAATCTTTCATTAAAAAAAAAAAAGTACTACAACGAACATCTATCTGTATGCCTTTACATATCTGTTCATTTCCTTAGTCATTGTCTATAAAGTTGAATGGCTATGTAGAAAATTATACAAAGTTTCAATATATTCTGCTAGCCCTCCTTATAAAAACTTATTTTACACTCCCACAAGTTGTATTTTTTTGTTTCCTAGAAAAATACAAATATTGTTTTAACGTGCATTTCTTAAGTCTGACCTTTAAAACCATGTATTTATTGGCTACATTGTTTACGCATAAGAATAAACATTCTGGGCACCTGGGTGGCTCAGTTGGTTAAGCCTCTGCCTTCGGCTCAGGTCATGATCTCAGGGTCCTGGGATCGAGCCCCACATCAGGCTCCCTGCTCAGTGGGGAGCCTGCTTCCCCCTCTCTCTCTGCCTGCCTCTCTGCCTACTTGTGATCTCTCTCGCTCTCTGTCAAATAAATAAATAAAATCTTTTAAAAAAATAAAAAAATAAACATTCTACGTTCTTATATAATCTTTTACTCATTCTTCTGAGTGTCTTTTTCTAGATTTATATGTTGAGCTGTTTCAACAACCTCAGTGGCCAAACAAAATGCCAAATTTCTTTGCTTCTATTACTTTTTCAAGTTCAGTATGGTAGGGCTGGTTATCATAAAAGCTGCCTGGGTGGCTCAGTGGGTTAAGTGGCCGACTCTTTATTTCGGCTCATGATCTTGGGGTCCTGAAATCGAGACCCAACTGGACTCCATGTTCAACGAGGAGTCTGCTTGGGATTCCCTCTCACCCTCATGCTCTTGCCTCTGCCTCTTCCCCCCACCTCATGCTCTAAAATAAATAAATCTTTAAAATGAAAGCCACCAGGGCGCCTGGGTGGCTCAGTGGGTTAAAGCCTCTGCCTTCGGCTCAGGTCATGATCTCAGGGTCCTGGGATCGAGGCCCGCATCGGGCTCTCTGCTCGGCAGAGAGCCTGCTTCCTCCTCTCTCTCTGCCTGCCTCTCTGCCTACTTGTGATCTCTCTCTCTGTGTCAAATAAATAAATAAATAAAATCTTTAAAAAAAAAAATAAAATAAAATGAAAGCCACCAATTGACAAGTTATTAGTGATTGATTAATAGTATACTATTAACAGAATAGTTTGGCATTAACCATTGGATTCAGAGCATCTGGATTTAGATCCCAGTTTGGACAGTTCACCTTACTCTTTAAACTCAGTCTACTCACCTGTACAATGCTGGTGACACCTACATCTTAGGACTGTTGTGAAGACTATGTAGACAATGAATGTTGATAGTTAACACAATGCCTGGCACACGTATGCTCAATGAATAATAGGTATTGTTAATATTATAAAATATTTCAAAATAAGTTGAATAGCAATGAGATTAGGTCTTGATACAAGGTATTAGAAAAAGTATTTTCTTTTCTTTTCCCCAAACAAGCCTTTGCCAGGCGAGAAACATCCACTGGGATTGGTAGTGCAGACTGGACAAAACAAGGAGAAAGGGGGAAAAAAAGGGGGGGGGGGGTCTGGGATCCTCTTTTTGATCCCCAAAGAGGGGGTGGGGAGGGGTGGGATTTGAACAGAAGTTTCTGTCTTGCATTTTAGAGTCTAAGTCATCCACCTACAGTTAAACATAGTAACAATTTTGAAAAATATCTTTACAATGCAAGGCACAGAATACTATATAAATTCACTTAAATTTTCATTTGAGTGTATCTAAGCCTCTTAGAAATACTCCACTACATAGAAAAACAAATTCTGAATACACCAAAAGTTAATATACAAATAACTAGAAATCTAATATAACAAGAGTTCTGATAAATTCTGCATTGTTTGATGAATCAAGAACAGAAAAAACATGGAAATTATTTAAAACAGAGCACTTAATATTTACATAACCTGTTCTCCCATCTTCTGTAGCAATAAGAATATGCCCCTGTAACTGGCCTTTGTAGTGACCCTGAGACATTGCAAAAATCCTTAACGTGACTTCTGAATTAAAGAAAAGATGAATCAGACATCTACTGCATACGGCCTCAGTTTGTTAGAGGTCAATTAAGCAATAAGCCCCTTTTTTTTTCAATAAATACCAATCTGCTGTGATTTTAAAAGAAATAAAAAAATACAAACTCCATAAGGACAGAGTCTTTATTTTGTCCACTTCTCTATCTCCAACACCTAAAACATGCCATGTATGTAGTAAGTGCTCAGTAAAAACCTGAAGAATACATGAGATTTATGGTTTATATGCTAATTTTTAAAATCAATTAGGAGTCTTAGAAGGAACATCCACACATTTGGAGTTTCTGCTTTCAGTTCTAACTTGATTATTTACTTGCCTTAAGAAATGCAATTAAAATTCTTGGAGCTCTCTTCTTCAGTCTGTGAGTTAGGAATGCTCAAGTTGCCGTCCTACCTCACATGATCTTATGTAAGGATCAGATAAGATAATGAAAGAGAAAATATTTTGTGAACTATGAAACACCATTTAATGTTAATATTTACTGTTTCAAGTGTTTTACAGATTAAGTTAGGACATACCGGTTAAATAAATTTAAATCTCTTCACATTAACCTAGTTAAGATATTAAACACCTTTACATTTTCTTTAAGTGTATTCAGCATTTACCTATAATTTGACTCATCTTTTTATAACTAAAGCCTTTCAGGATCTGTATTTTATTGATGGATGCTAAAATGGTACTACTAATTCACATATATAGGCTACAATCAGGATTTAACCCTCACTCTGGTAATATCATTAATGTGGGAGAGAGAAAAAACAGGACTTGACATAAAATTTAATTTTAATTTTAGCCAAATCATCTTCTAGTTGTAGCCCAACTTTTACATTTAAAAAATATTTTTTAAAGATTTATTTGAGAGCAAGAGCCTGAGAGAGAGCATGAGCAGGGGGAGCAGAGGGGCAGAGGGAGAAGCAGACTCCAGGCTGAGCAGGGAGCCCACCTCCCCAATTCCAGGCTGGATCCCAAGACCCTGAGATCACGACTTGAGTAGAAGGCAGATGCTCAACCGAATGAGCCACCCAGGAGCCCCTAAAAAATTTTTAACTAATATTTATTAGGCATTATTCTGTCAGGCACTATTCAAAGCATTTTACATCTCAATTCTCCTAACAGCCCTAGGTAGTTAACTACTGTTATCCATCTAGGAATTACCTATTTACCAGATACTGTTCTCGCCTTTCAAATAAGGAAACCAAAACAGAAAGGTTAGACAAGAGGCCCAAGGTCAGCGAGTAAGTGGAGGGCTGCATGGGGACATAAGCCAGGCTAGTCAGCTGCCAAGGTGCACAGCTTTAACCACTAGCCCACACTGCACCCGACTGATGGCTGCCTCAGTTTCCTTCTGAGGTAAGGGTACTCCACAGGATTCGTTGTGAAGATCATATGATATACAAATAATTTTTTAAATGCTTGCTAATAGGCAAGAACTATAAAATTAATACTAAAGACAAAAATTTATAAGTATTTTAGTTAAACTGTTCTCCCTCTTATGACCTTTATTTTTTTAAAACCAGTTCAAACTGTAAATTACAATGTTCTTTTGTCTTTTTTTTTTTTTGGGAGAGAGGGTATATATGGGGAGGAGGCAAGTCAGTGTAAAAATTCATTAAAAATAAAAGGAAAATAGCATAGCAAAGTGGGATCATTTCAGTAAGTATAAAGATTCAACACAGAAAAGACTTTTACACAATAGCCCTGAACTGAAGAGACAAAGTTATGAAACATCTGAGTTAATACCAAAAGATCAACAGATTAAATGTTATCTAAATATATTTCAATTCGACAGAAACTTATGTAATCTCAATGGGAAACTTCTGATTTTGGAAAAGGTTTTCAAGCTTTCCTTTCTTGTCAACAGGGATAAATTGGGACGGGTGTGGGCTAACTGCAAACTAGATTATCTTTTTCTAGTTAATAGTATTTAGTTTTTCATGATAAGAATTCTATAAAGAAATTATAGTGAAGGTCTTTTTACATTATCAACAATAAGGAAAGGTATCATTCGCAACTACAATTGTACAATTATATAAACACATTTCAAATGCCTATCTAGTTAACTAGCTGACTCTGAAAAAGTTAAAGCCTAACTACAGATTTATAACTCTACTAAACATTTTTATTTACCCCCACAAATTGTTAGGACACTTGATATCTATACTTTACCAACTATAATTTTTCCCCCTCCTATGTTGCACTAAAAATTTATGGGATGAAAAAAGTTATCCTTGTTACTAACACTCAGACACATTTTTGACTATTGAATTAATGATTTCTGAAAGACCTCCGAAGAGGGAAAAATAGGCTAATGAGGTGAAAGAAGACTTGAGTTCTAGTTCCATAAAAGTAAGATTTAAGTAGCTGAACAGGCGAAATTCTCATGTGCTGACCATGCAAATTGTCTTTAAAAAAGGAGAGTAGATATGGCTTTTTTTCTGTTAAAAATAATAGCCTCAATCCAAGGCCCAAATCTTCCTTAATTAAAAGATTACTGGTTATAGAACATTAAGCCAGACCTTAAATTAGTAAATGTGCTCACTGTTCTGTAGACTAAGACCTGAATTCTTATTAAGTGCCTAATTTAATTCTTATGGAGAGCAGTATTTAATACTGTAGAGTGATATCAATAAATTTCAGCCTTTATTTTATACTAGCGACAAAGAAAACTTCCCTGGAAATTTGTCGAACATTTGCAATGGAGGAGCTATAAAGCCAGGACCAACCCTGGTGCAACAGTTAGGAGAAATGAATGATACGACGTTGCCTCTATAACTAGCTATCTGTGTGACTGTAGACAAGTCATTTCACTGCCCTAGCTTCGGTTTTATTTTTTTAAAAATGAGGACCATGGCCTGGATGGTCTGCACTTCCTCACTCAAACTTTATTTACCCAGGAAAGTGGAGGTGTCTGTATCAGAATTTTGTTTTCCAAGTAGTTCTCTTTTGTTCTGGGTCTATCATTCTACTCCATTTTATAACTGCCTACAAGTCCCATAAAGATACTGAAAGACTATGATGCCAAGTCTATGTTTTGAACTCTAAAGGTATTAAATGATATACTGTCACCAGTTCAAAATGACTAAGCACTTAGGATTTTAAAAACCAACAAAATAAGAGTTTCAGTTAAACAGTTTATACATTTACCTGATTCCTAGTTTGTTTATATTTTAGATGTCCTTCTCCAGGATTATTCTCTCCAGCATTATTTCATGCCAATAAAGGCACCAATTTTGAAATACGCTTATTTAACACAAAATTTAACAGTGACACTATTGACATTTGGGGCCCAATAACTGTGGGGGAGGCTGTCCGCCCGGCGCACTCTCCAACGTTTCGCAGCATCCCTCGCCTCTACCCGGATGTACCAGCACTACTCCCACAATGGGTGGTAACCGAAAAGTCTCCAGGTATCACCAGATACGGCTCTAGACTGTGTCCATAGGGGTAAAATTCCCCCCGTGGTGGGGAAACCACCGATTTAAAGAACTCTTCCTCCTCCCTGTGTAAGTCTGGCAGTGTCCCTTTCCACAGCCTAGAACCATCTTAAGAGTGCTAACCTAGGTCAGGAAGCTGAAGCTGCTTCTTGGAGGAGAAAAAAAAAGAAGATCTAAAAGGCTTTTCCCCACAGCTTGATCAAGAGTGGAAAAGCAAACAAGGGTGTCTAAACTCATCAGAGACTACCTCTTCATCTTGACCGTGAACTAGGGGTATTCGAAAAGTAAGCACACGGGTGTTCACTAAATAAGTATGATCTGAGAATAGATAGGCAAACCATCAAGAAGAACCAGCGCTGCAGACATTTTCAGGTAAGCCTGGCCACCCCCGGGCGGCTCTGACACCCGCCCGAAGCCCAGTGGCCGGCGGGGCCTCCCGGAGCTGGGTGCGGGCGCCGAGCTCCCGCCACGCCCACCGGACGTCACCCGTTACACAACCCCCCCCCCACCCAGCTTATGCAATTCTGCCCTCCCGCGGCTTCCAATTGCCCCAGTGACTTTTGTGGGGTACGACAGTAAACGTTGCCCGCCTAACCTCGGCCGGAGGGATCCTCTCCCCGTCCCGGCTGTCGTTTGCCTGCGGCGGACCCGGCCGGGCCCGGCCTGGCGGGCCAATTACAGGAAAGAGCGCGGCAGGAAGCGAGCGGCCGCTCCGGCTCGCCCAACTTCCACCCCATCCCGCGCTCCGGCTGCCTCGCCCCGACCACCCGCTCCGCTCGGGACGCTCCCTCCAGACCGCAAGGCCGCGGCCGAGGGAACCCCGAGCCCGTGCGCCCCTCCCCGCACCGCGTCACACTCGGCTCCGAGGGCGATCCCCATTGTGACCGAAGCACCCCGGGGCGCCGCCCCCTCCCACACCCTCCAGGACCCCGAAACCCTACGAGCCGGAGTCAGGCGGCCTCGGGGAGGCAGCGAAGCCTCCCTGGGGCGCAGACGAGGTCCCGGGAGCCGGCCCGTCGGGGAAAGGAGGGTGGGGTCCCCCGGGCCCACGCCGCATCCCCGCGCGGTCACCTGCTCTCAGCGCCTCGCAGGCGGCGGCCAGGGCCTCCCGGTAGCGCCCCTGGTGCAGCAGCTCCCCGAGCCGGCCGGCCGCGCGGGCTCGCTCCCGCTGGCCCGGGAACCACTTCTCGGCCAGGTGGTTGAGCACGACGCTGGTTCTGAAGCCCGAGGCGGCGATGGCGGCGGCCAGAGGCGGCGGCCGCGGGGTGGTGCCCTCAGCATCAGTGGCGGCGGCAGGCGGCAGCCGGTCCCGACAGAGGCGGCAGCGGGCACGGAGCTCTCTCCGCAGGCAGCGACGGCAGTAGCTGTGGCCACAGGGCACGGTCACCGGCTCGCTCAGGAAGCCCCGGCAGCCCAGGCAGCTGAGCAGCCCGCCGGCCCCGGGGTCCGCGGCCAGGCTCGCGCTCCAGCCCAGCCCGTGGCGGAGCCGGTAGTTGAGCACCAGGCAGTCCACCAGGGTGCCGAGGCACTCGGGCCTGACCGGGGCCCCGCGGCGCAGCGCCGCCGCGTACGCCTCCAGCGCTCCCTTCAGGTGGCCGCCCAGCGCCAGCAGCTCGCCGCGGCGGAGCAGCAGCTCCCAGCGCTCCGACTCCGCCGCTGCCGCGCGCTCCAGCGAGTCGCC